>JBAMHZ010140280.1:0-15553 GCA_037177395.1 Alpinia galanga | reverse complement strand
CAAACTGTTTTGGGCTAATGCAGTTTCTATAGCATATTTTCTCATTAACCACATGCCATCCTTTATTCTTCATGGTGAGGTCCCTTATAAAATCCTTTTTCCCAATAAGTCGTTGTTTCCTGTTAACCTTAGGATATTTAGTAGCGCTTGTTTTGTTTGAGATGTTCGTCCGCATGTCACTAAATTAGATTCCAAGACTTTAAAATGAATTTTCCTTGGTTATTCTCATCTTCATAAAGGTTATAAGTGTTATTGTTCCAGTATTAACAAATATCTTGTCTCAATTGATGTTACCTTCATGGAAGAAACACCTTATTTCCCGTCCTCATCTATTCCGACTCGTCAAAGGGAGGATGATGATTTGTTGGTGTATTCTATCACATCCTCCGCACCTATCCCAGAATCGACTCCTGTCAAGCCTCCTATTATTCAAGTTTACTCCAAGCGTCAACCTCTTGTTTCATATCCTGCACCTACTACTTCGTCATCAGATCTAGTCCCGAGCAATGATCTTTCTATTGCGTTACGTAAAGGTAAATACTAGTGTACTTATCATACTTCTTTTGTTTCTTATAACGGCTTGTCATCTTCCTCTTGTTCTTTTATTGCTTTACTTGACTCTATTTCTATTCCTAAAACTATCAGTGAAGTCATATCTCATCCTAGTTAGCATGATGCAATGATAGATGAGATGAATGCTTTAGATGACAATGACACTTGTGACTCGATCAATTTACCCTCAGGGAAATGGGCTATAGGTTGCAAAAAGGTGTTCACAATAAAAGTCAATCTGGATGGGTCAATTGCCATATTAAAAGCTCGTCTTGTCACAAAAAGGTTATGCTCAAAACAATGGTGTGAACTATTCTAACACTTTTTCTTCTGTTGCAAAATTGACATATGTTCAATTAATTATTTCAATAGCTACTACTCATCATTGGCATTTACATCAACTTGACATCAAGAATGATTTTCTTCATGGAGATCTTCAGAAGGAGGTGTATATGGAGCAGCCTGTTTTGTTGCCCAGGGGGAGTCAAGGCAAGTTTGTCATCTTCCAAAATCTTTATATGGTTTGAAACAGAGTCCTCGTGCTTAGTTTGAAAATTTTAGTCAGGTTGTTGAAAAATTTAATATGGTAAAAAGCAAATCTGATCATTCTATGTTCTATAAGCAAACAGGAGTTGGTATCATCCTGTTAGTTGTGTATGTGGACGATATTGTTATCATTGGAAGTGATACTATGAAAATCTCATCTCTTAAGTCTTTCATTCATACTCAATTTCACATGAAGGAATTGGAGGTTCTAAAGCATTTCTTGGATATTGAAGTTATAAGGAGTAAAAAAAGTATATTTTTATCTCAAAGAAAATATGTCCTCGACCTATTAACTGAGATAGGAAAAATGGGGGCAAAGCCTTGTAGTGCTCCAATGACTCAGAACATGCACCTCACAGGAGATGGAGAACTATTTAAACATCCTGAGAGATATCGAAGGTTGCTTGGGAAGTTGATATTGCATATTCGATTAGTGTTGTCAGTCAGTTTATGTTATCTCTAATAGTTCATCATTGGGCAGCGTTAGAGCAAATTTTGTGTAACTTGAAAGGAGCACCTGGACAGGGTATCGTATATGCAAATTATGGGCACACTCATATTGAATGTTTTTCAGATGCAGATTAGGTAGGTTCTAAAATGGATAGAAGATCTACTTCAGGTTATTGCATTTTTGTTAGAGGAAATTTAGTTTCATGTAAGAGTAAGAAACAAAACATTGTATCACAATCAAGTGCAGAGTCAGAATATAGAGCTATGGCATAGTCTATGTGTGAGATAATGTGGATATATTAACTCTTGACTGAAGTAGGACTTAAACCTTCAGTACCAGCAAAATTATGATGTGATAACTAAACTTCTCTTCATATTGCATTGAATCCTGTGTTTCATGAACAAACTAAGCACATTGAAATTAATTGTCATTTTGTTTGTGAGAAAATTCAACAAAACTTGAATTCTACAGGATATGTGAAGACTGGAGAACAAGTAGGGGACATCTTTACAAAAGCTTTAAATGAGGTTCAGATTGATTATCTTTGTAATAAATTGGACATGATTAATATCTATGCTCTAACTTGAGGAGTGTTAGCTATATATAGCAGTATATATCTGTTAGCTGTATATAGTAGCATATATTTATATATATCTGTCAATTATGTTAGCAATTAATTAGCTTCCTAATTGCATATAGTACCCTAAGATAGGTTCCTAGCTTTGTATACAAATATGTCTCATCTTTCAATAAATAGTGAATGATTCTTTTCATCTCAATTTTCAAAGTAGAAGAATTAGATTATGATAAAATTTATGCACTAGTAGCTAGGTTAGAATCAATTAGAATGTTGTTAACCTATGTAGCTCACAAAGGATTTAAATTGTACCAATGGATGTTAAATCAGCTTTTTAAAATAGTTTTATAAAAGAAGTTTATATAGAACAACTACTAGAGTTTAAAAATTAAAAAAACACAGACTATGTACTTAAGTTGAAAAAAGACTTTGAATGAATTAGATTATGATAAAACTTATGCACTAGTTGCTAGGTTAGAATCTATTAGAATGTTATTAAGCTATATAGCTCACAAAGGGTTTAAATTGTACCAAGTGAATGCTAAATCAGCTTTTTAAAATAATTTTATAAAAGAAGTTTATTTAGAACAACTACTAGAGTTTGAAAATTCAAAAAACACAGACTATGTACTTAAGTTGAAAAAGACTTTGAATGAATTAAAACAAGCACCTAGGGTTTGGTACAAAAAATTATAAATATATTTAAATTCTAAAGGGTTTAAACAAGGAAGAATTGACCTCACCTTATTCATAAAAACTCAAAACCAAAAAATATTTATAACACAAGTTTATATAGATAACATTATTTTTGGATCAACAAATAGTAAGTTTCTAAAAGAGTTTGTAAATATAATGGAAAAATAATTTCAAATGAATTTAGTTGAAGAACTAAATTATTTTCTTGATTTACAAGTTAAACAAACCAAAGAGGGAACTATATATTTCAAACTAAATATACTAAAGAGTTAATTAAAAGACTTGGAATGAAAAAAATCAAAAGAAATAGGTATACCAGTGGCCATAAATAAATTACACAGTGATCCAAATGGAAAATTAGTAGATGTTAAACATTATAGCAGTGTAATAGTACGACTACTTTATTTAACTATTAGTCGACCTGATATATTCTTTGCAATGGTATGTATACAAAATTTCAATCTAGTGCAAAACAGTCACATTTGTTAGCTGCAAAAAGAATCTTTAGATATCTTATAGGAACATTAAATATAGAACTTTGGTACCCTAGGATAAGAAATTTTGAGTTGATTTGATTTTCAGCTCAAATTATGTCAGATGTAAGTTAGATAGAAAGAGTAGAAGTGGTAGTTATCAATTCTTAGGACAATCACCAATAAATTGGAGTATTAAAAAATAACAATGCATTGCATTGTCAACTACCGAAGTCGATATGTTACAACAAGTGGTTGTGTGGCATAGTTACTTTGAATGATGCACACGTTAGAAGATTATGGATTGAATTATAAAAATGTTTAGATAGTAATAGATAACAACAGTTCAATCAACTTAACAAAAATCATGTACATCATTCTAGAACCAACCATATTGAAGTCAAACATCATTTTATTAGGGGACCATATAACAAATGAAAATATTAAATTTAATTATGCAAAGTCTAAATATAGCATAACTGATATATTTACAAAATCACTAATAGAAGCAGAATTTAATACAATTAGAAGAAAGTTTGGTTTATGCATAGTAGAATAATTAGCTTCTCCTTCTGACACTTTGCATATGATTCGGTTTGATTTCATTTTAATTCTAGTGTATTTGACTTAGAAGTTGACTAATCTTATTTAACTTAGAAGCTAACTTATCTTATTTGACTTGGAAGTTAACTTATCTTATTACTTGACTTGCATGTTAACTCATCTTGTTTAATCTAAATTGACTTATTTAACTTGTTAACTATGTTATAACTTTCTTTTTGACTTATCTATTCAGTCAACTTGAATTATATTTTATTCGACTTGGAATGATAACTTTGAATGTCTATTGACTTGTCTAAACTTTAGTCTTATTTGCACTCATTAACTTTATGTTGACTTAATTGATTTTATGATTTACTTAATATCATATCTTAATTTATAATTTAGTTTCTTTTGCATGCATCCGGAAAGAATGCAAAACTTTAATAATTTATACTCCTTGTTTTGATGTATATCAAAGGAGAACAAAGTAGAGAAATTTTAAAGTTAAATGGCTATTTGATTAAAGGGGAAAGTATAAAATTTTCTGATTTATTATTCAGGCGGAGAGTGCATTCATGCATATTTGTTTCTAATTTTAAATAGATTGTCACATGTCAAAAAGGAGAAAATTGTTAGTGTTGGGAGCACCATGAGATCAAACCTGTATTTTGATATATGACACAAGGTTTAAAGCTAAGAAATTTTGTGATCTAATGTGTTATGTCAAATGTGCAAGGGCAAGAACATGATAGGTAAAGTCCAAAAATGTCTAGAGGACAAATTCCAGCAGAGTGGTCAATGACCATGGAAGACCTAGTGGGACCAAACAAGTGATGTCCAAAAGTGTCTAAGAGATAAGGATCTAGCAAGGCAAGGTGGTCAGATGACCATGAAAGACCTGATTGATCCAAGCAAGTAAATCCTGATACTAAACAAGATAAGTTCAGAGATCTTCTATTTTAGAAAATAGTGAAGGAGTATCACTAATTTTGGGACAAGGGTAGCTTTTGAGCTATGCTCAACTCTGACATAAGTCAAGAAAGAAGCAACTGAGTTCTTGTATACTAGAAATATCTGTATACTAATTTAATGATGTAGGAACTCAGTTTTAATCAAGTCAACTGGATCACAGTGAACCAGGCACCCTAATCGAATCCAAACACTTGGATATCCAGACAATCGGATGGGAATCGAACAGCCAGAGTTAAGATCCAAATCGGATCCAAATACAAAATGATGTGACAAAATTTATCTCAGAAATCTTGAATTGACCATCCACAGAATTCTGCCACATCATCATCCAGGCAACCAAAAGAAGAGCGAGCAACCAGATTTAAAGTATAAACTAGCTTACAATGAGGTTCTACCACATCATCATCCGAGTGCCTAGAAGGCATCCGAGCGACCGGAGTCAAATATGAATTAGATTAGTTGAATCAAATAGATGCAAAGCTGGGGGCAACCGAAAGGGATTTTGAGTGCCTAGAGCAAGTCTATAAAAGGGAGGTTCTACAACAGCAATCAACATCAAGAAAAGCAATCGATCAAGAAATCATTCAATTGTCAAGTGCTTTGCAAAAAAATTCTTCTAGCTTTCATTATGCACTACCGTATTCTCTGTCAAGGCAACCTTCTTGTTGGTATATTTATTATTGTCTTGTTATTATTCTTAATCATACTACACATTCTATTGTATATCTTTGTGTAAAAAGTTTCACCACCTCTAGATCATCTGAAAAGGAGAATATATAGTTATTTATCTCAGTTGATCTGCACGACGGATCATAGATCATTGAATAGGAAACCTAGAGAGAAGTCAAACTACGTTAAATTTATTATGTCTTACTCTATTGTTTATTGTATTGTTTTATTTTCCATTATTTTACTCTGTTTGTTGTTTAAAATATTTATTATCAACTCAATTTATAAATAACGAAATTTATACCCCCTCTATCGTTATTTCGATCCTATTAAGTAGTCATTAACTTCTCCTTTGGCACACCTTAGCACTCCACTCCTTCCTATCCTCCAACACCAAAATGTCTTTTTCTTTTGGCTCATATATAGGCATATATTGGCATTGTTGACACCATCTCAAGTCGTCCAAGAGATGAAAGCTTGGTGCAATTCAGGATATCAATTGTTAAAATAAACTATATAAAACATTATAAAATATGTTTATTTCATATCCAATTTATGCATGGTAAAAGGAAAAAAGCAGAGCATAAATTCCTTGCACTCATTCTAAGCTCACTCACCCTGTATGCAAGGAGCTCTAGATGATCAAACATAGGATTTTGATATTTGGCAACAAGTTTAAGACTAGATATTATATGGTTTGATTTGTGTATCAAGTTTACAAATGCAGGAAACTTTACTAGATACCAAGCAACGAAGCCTTGGTAGGTCAGGTGAACCGGACACCAACATTGAAGGCTCAGTAGGTCAGGGAGATCGGATACTAGACAATGAAAACCCGATAGGTCAAAAAGACCAAACACCAGGCAACAAAGCCTTGAAAGGGTCTTGGCAAGTCAAGTGAACCGGATGTCAACAGTGAAATCCTAGTAGGTCAAATGGACTGGAGATCGACATTGAAGGCTCGGTGGGTTAGGGAGCCCGAATACTAGGCAAGTAAGAAGTTCTAGTGGGTCAAAATCGATCAACACTAGGCAAAAGGTAAATCCAAAAGAGATACTTATAGAAGGCTATGAGAAAGCATCTTATATTTAGGACACGGATAAACCCTTTAGCTAGGCACTAACTTGCCCTAGAAACCAATATGCATTTCAAAATCAAATTCAATTAGATGGTTGCTCTGTTACTATATTTTGCATGCTTTTAACTATCTTTGTGTTGCAAGAACACTAAAGCTTCCTGATCGACCAAATAACGTTTCTAGTCAGACTGGAAAAGAGCATTCGGGTGACTAGACGATTCGATGTGCACAGATTTGTCCAAAAGCTGATGTGACAAAGATAAAGTTCGATCAAATGCTGACTTGGCAAAGATAAGCTTGTGTGTGAGCTATCAAAAGATTCAGTCAGCAATATACCTAGACGGAGAAGTTGGTGTGGAAGAACTCCGATCGACCAGAAAAGAGGATGTAGTAGACCAGAACATGATAACTAACGATGACTGAACCTCGATAAATCCCTGTTCAGGTGATCAAATAGAGTTCTGATAGACCTAAAAAGTACTATAAAAAAGGCTCAATACATCATCACATTCAGATTGAAAAATTGATTCTCAAGCTTCTTGTGCTCCCAAGCTCTTCGTTCAAGTTCCACGAAGCATCAAACAGCTTAGTATTTGTGCTTATTTTGTTATTTATATTGAGTTGTCCTTTCTAGCATTATACTTTGTTTGTATTTATTCATTTGCAAACTCCTGAACGTTTCTCCACCCGTGGAAGGTTTTCAAAAAGAAAAAAAATAGTGGTATATTCAAGGGTCATTCATCTAATGAATTGATAGGCCATAGAGTAGAAATCTGAGATTATCTGTCATTTTATTTATTTCTGTTGCATTGCTTAATTCATTTTGTCTTGTTGTTAACATTAAATGACTTCTGCTACTTGTTAATTAGTTAACTATTTTAATCTTCCACTGCGTACTCTATTTTATTCGACACGAGAACATACAATTTATATTAATGAAAGGTTTAAGTGTAATAGTAACAAAAAAATGTATAAATAATTATATGGTTTTGAGGCCAAATGCTTCCAGAAACCATGCTTCCTCAAGGCATTCATTCCAGTATTAATCAAGAATCCTACTGATAATACATAAATAATGATACTCCAACTAGTAAGAAATACCCTTTGGGTAGAAAATATTATATAGTTCACTTTAGCTATTGTAGCCATTTATGTAACAATTTGCTTGATCTGACTAAATAGTCACAGTATAGTGTGGCCACGCATAGCATCCAGTGGTTATGACATTTTATACATCGTTAAGGGATAGACATTACACGCACCTACAGTGAAAATTTTCTCCATCCCAGGTTTGATAAGCTCAAAAATTAGAGTGGTTATTTATAAACAATGAACCTGATGAAACCAAATTCAATAAACATCACTTTATACTGGTTTTAATCGAACAAAGAACCTGATCCAACCATATCAAAAGTCAAATTCAACTAGTATAACTAACATACTCACATGCACGCAATCTCGTCTCACCAGCTGCTGGAAAACGCAGCAGCCACAATGCACTACTGGGAACGCGCTTCAGAATGTTGCACCTGCAACCCATACCACAAAAGAAGCCCTTCTAAGCATACTAAGAGAAAGAGGACAATCCCAATTATCAACTGCTATCAAGAAGTGTCTATGGTAACATAACTAAATGCATCCAACAACTGGAAAATTGACTACATTTGACAATAAATTATTGCATTTTATGAATTACCAGGTATTGAATATATCTGGATCCATCTTGTACAGCTGATTAAAACATGCAAAAACAAATTTATCTTCTGGTAAACTATAATCTGCACGTTTATGCTGACTGATAGGAACCAGAACATCACGATTTTTCTGTCATGTGCAACTTTAACAGCATTATCAAAATGTTTCACCACCAACAACATAATGACAAAAAATAGATTTCAAATCAAAGTAACCTGTTTATAGTCATTCACAAAATAACAATGAGGAAGATGAACTAGCTTTTCTGAATAAATATGTGATAAACGTGTAGGAGAAACAAACTGCAAAAGAAAACAGGATATCAGAAATAAATTTGCAACATAACACACAATTAAATTTTAGGAGATAAATAAATAAAGATGGAAAGTGACTTCAGGTTACCTCATCAGTGACCAAGTAATCAATATAACTTGCACCAGTTGTTCCCGGAAACCCCATATAAGAAACCTGGATTGGTGCCGGTTGCATTGCGAAAATTTCATTCCTGGCACCCTAAATAATGGAACTAGGTTAAAAATTGTACAAATATGAAACCATAATCAGATTTAACCCTATAATAGCTTGGTCAATGTAGTATGCCAACATTGTTAACAAAGATTGATTTGCTTGAATAATTCATTGGATGTCAACAACTAGATGTGGGATATTAAGCAACTAACAGAGATGATGTTTAGAATTAAAGAATTAGACTTCAAGTACTATGAGTGTTTTGTTTTCTGTAAGTCAAGCTAGTTAATAGACAAGACTGAAACACATGTAGCACTCAATTTTGTACCAAAACGCTAGTATTCATTTTAATTTGTTTTGACTTCACCATAGTATTCGTGGTGGTTCTAGTTAAGCTAAAAAAATTGATGTAGGGTTTTAGGTGTGGAACAATATTGTAATCAAGAAAACTGAATTCAATAACAGTTTCAAACATCATTCTCAATTGCAGTATTATTCAAGGCATGTTGAAGCACTAAAATCTTGTCACATACACATATCTTTCATTTTCCTTATCTGTACATGGTTTCAGTGACCAATTGCACTTTGTTGTTTCCTCTATGATCCTATGCAAAACTATTGGAAAAAGAAGTTGAAACATCCAAGGTCACCAAACACGGCATATATTATTTGAAAGTTTTCATAGGCATGGTTGATTTGCTATGTAGATTATTTTATAAACACGATCTTTTTTATACTAGTCATGGATGCACTCATTGAGCACATCCAAAACACATTACCATAATGAATGTTATTTGCAAATAATATTATTTTGATTGATGAGACACATAAAAGTGTAAATACTAAGCTCGAATATTGGCAATAAATGCTCAAAGTAATAGATTTTAGGTTCAGTAGAGAGATTATATGGAATTTAAGTTTATTAGCAGTAGACATAGCAAGGCAATTGTTAAAATAGCAGATGACGAGCGTCAACTATTCTTTGTGATCATAAGGTACCATTAAAACTTAAATGAAAATTTTATAAAACAATGATTAGACTTGTTATATTATATGAAATTGAATGTTGAGGTATGAATCGAGCACACAAATATCAATAAAAATTAAAGGATGAAGATGTTAAGGTGGATGTACAGGATATACGAAGATAAACTGAGTAAGAAATGAGAATATTAGAGAGAAAGTCAATGTTATATCGAAGAAAAACGGTAAGAAACAACTTTAAGATTGTATGGGCATACGAGAAATACATTTAAGATAGTATGGATATATACTTAGGCAACTAATACATACCCCAATTAAGCGATGTGAGACTATGACATATATGCACATTAATCAAGAAAAAAGAAAACCAAATAAAACTTGTTAGAAACAATAAAAAGGATAAAACTTATTTAAATATTGATGAGAATATAATATGGGATCGAGTCCAATGGCGTAGGAAGATGACCCCATTTAATGCAATAAAGGCATTATTGTTGTATGGTTCACTTCTCATCATGAACCCATGTATTTTGCCTAGGCCATATGGGTTCTTAGTACCTTACCATTCCTAGTTACTTAAAAATCAAGTGTATTCCATCAATCATTAAAAATCTTTGGCCATAAACAAAGAATAAGATTAATTTTATCAACCATTTTTTATTCCTTTCACTAGAGTGAATAAATAGGATGGCTGGGGAAGCAAGAGAAACAAACACATAAAAAAGCCATTTCACTTGTGCTTTTCTCACTCCTTCCATCCCCTTCCTATCTTATATCTTATTCATCTACCTACCAAGAAATTACGGACAAATGGCAAATGGGTCCCTTTCAAAAAAAAAACAAAATTGCAACATAAAATATATGTACTGGCAAGTGAGAAAGAATTATCATAGTTATCAGCTGCCAAATGTATGTCCTCTTCAAACATGGGACTGAGAATTAAAGTTCAATATACCACAAGCATGTATCATAAATAATCATCTGCTGTAAACCAAAACCAGCTTTCCCTGCCAGGCCTTTTACTGTTTTGGCCAAAAATCCTTTTAAGCCACAATATGACTGCCTTTAGCACTTTGAATGCAATATGTATTGTCACTCAAATATTAAAGCAAAAAATTGCATCTTTCCAGCATTGTAACTAAGTTTCTAGTTGACATTTCACCTGTGTTTTTCTAGGATTTTGGTAGAGAAACATAAAAGCTTGTGCATCCATCTGTGCAATTGCCATGAAGCATAAATTGAAGACGTCAACCAAATAAAAATACCTTAGTGTAACCATTGAGGTTTACTAGGATGTGTATACCATCCTCATTGATCTTTCTAGCAATCAAATCAGATGACATTGAAGACACGTCAATGAAATGTTCTGCTTCAGACTGGATGCGCTGCCTCCATTCACTGCCATCGTTTTGACTCAATGCATAACAGAAAACCTGTAGATGAGAACTGATAAAGAGAACCAAAAACAATAAAGCAAGCAATAATATAATTCTAATGATGCAGTCAATCAAACCTCAATGTTCTCTTGATTGTGCATTCCAAAGACAGAGCCCATAAGATGTGACAGTGGGTGATTGCCAAAGTCACTGCTCACATACCTGAAAGATTGTCAAAACAACGAGTAAATAAAATAAATACAAAGACCAGACCAGTCCGTTGTCAGTTTGATTGGAAATTTGAGAATTACACACTAGGCCTGTTTAATGGAACAGAACTGCAACAACTCATAAATTGAATAAATTGATCCATGCTGACACAGTTAACATTGTAGGTTGAGCTAGGTTCGTCCAATCAGTTCTCTATTATTTTTAATCTTCTGTATTTTTCAATTTTAAAAATCCTTTTATGTATCATACATTTGAATACTCTTAAAATAAAAGCATTGTACTTGTAATTAACCCATCAGTCAGATGCACATCTCGGCCTAAAGCCAACTGGATCACTTTTATATTCCAGGTTCTTAAATATCATAAATAACTATAAGTGTGCAGCATACACAAAACAACAGATGAAACGTACCCCACCCTTAATCTGACACTTTTACTGTCTGCCTTCACCTGAACACGAGGTGGATGAGCAAATGCAGGAAGTCCATAACGTGAAGCAATTATTGAGCAGTGTGCTGCATATCTTCGACTGGATGGAAATGGAAACAATAAGCAGATAGAGATTGGGAGGAAGAAAATTGGCAGTAATATTGCTGTTGCATTCAATAAATAATCACCTTATCTCCAATGCAAGCATTGAATCAATTGGGTATGCAATAGCATGAAATGGTTGCACACTTGGAAGAATAGACATCTGAAATTGTATACACATTGGGACCATCTAATATAGAAGTATCTGTATAAGAGAATCAGTAAAAAAAATTCAAAACCTTTATCTGCCTTCTAAGGATGCTTTCAACTTCTGAAAACCTCTTCTCCCTGTCGTCCCAGTCACAAACACACTGTGAAATGAATAACATGGAAAGAATAGTCAGAAGCAGATTTTAAAAAATGATAAGAGAGAGTTACAGAAGCCCATAGTTGTTCACTCTCAGAGAATGAACCTGGGTTGCATAGTTTGTTATATTAGAACTTCAAATGTATGACATCATATATAAGTAGGTTGGCTAATATATAAAATATTGCATAGTAGGGAGTAAAGGTACAAGTGCATCACAGATTTATACACAAAAATATACAGAGATAATTAATGTGGCATTATGTGATTGTTGACATATAGATTGATCATGCCAAACTTGCCACAAGAAACAAATTAATTATGTCTTGTAATAGATATGACGAAGGCATTAATATTTTTTTCATGAGAACTGTACATGACACAACATACAAAATAACTTGCAATAAAAGAATGTTCTGAAGTGGATCTCTTGTCAATAGCAGATACAAGATAGTCAAATGTTTAACTTCTTATAAAGTTATTTCCCATGAAATTCTCTGTAAACACTGCTCCCAACATTAGGTTTTTGGTTCTCACATGGATTTGTTTATGATACCAAATTCAGAGAACATATATGCCCTTTCCAAAGAACAATTTTCCCACAAATCTAAGATAGCATGAACAACCTTCAAAATCATCATTTTCTTATGGCCACACTATTTAACATAACCTGCTAGTCAACACCAAAGTAGGTGTGTCTCTCTGTACAAAAATATATGGAAGTAGCAAAGCACTTGTGGGAAATGGGGATGGTGGAAAGAAATGATATAAATATCAGATCTCAGTATTTTATGCCATGCTCGATCAATGATTGTGAAGAAAACAAGACAAGGTTCCTCAACAAATAAAGACCAGTGACAAAACATGAGGATTGCTTTTTTCACCATAAGGAAGAAGTTGCTGTGCAATAAAGGAGAAGAGAAAGGAGGCAATGCAACTAAGAATGAAGAAAGAAAAGGAAGAAAACACAGAAACAGAAGGTCTAGAGAATGAAAAAGAAGTGGCATAGGGCTTTAAGTTTGCAAGCTCAATTAGTGCTGATCTGCATAATATTTCAGCACAAGGAGGTACTGAGTTGAAATTGGTCCCAACTGGATCAAAAATCAGTAACAGAACATCTTAAGCCTTGACACAGAATGTTAAAATCTAGAACACAAGACGTCCCTCATCTGTACAAATATGGTTTTAAAAAGAGTTCTATTGGGCCAGCACGTATGATTGTCTGAGAATATTTTGATGGTCTGCAGTAAAAAATATATATATTAACTTAACTAAACCAGATTTACTCAAAACCTTAAGGTTGTAAACAAGTAATAAACACTTTAAAAGTTTAGACATCAATATAAATATTTTTTAAATATTTTAACACTAACAGCATAAGTGCTATATAGTGAATTGTCCACATACTTCTTGTATACATTTTTCGAAACCTTGTCTGCAAGTATCCGCCAAAATTTAGTGAGGAGCACAAAAGCTTAGTTTATTATGTCAAGATTTAGAAGCATGAACAAAGGGTGAAAAACACGAGGTTGTTGAAAATGAGACTAGCACGGACTAAAAATATAATTTTAGCATAACTAAAGGCAGGAGTCAATAAATGAAATAGAAGAAAAGAAGATCTCTCCAATAATGTTTTCGTTGTACATTAAACATTATTGTGTGTAATGTTGAGAAAATGACAATTCCTATACTTAGAAACCACATTCTACTGAGAAATGTAAGCACGAGTGTTTTAATGAGCATGCAGCACAAAATCAAGGAAAACAATTTTTTCTTACTTTTTCAAATTTTCCAAAACTGAAAACTTTTTTATTTGAATCAAGATTCAAAATCTCAAGTCAATTAAGACTCAAAATCTCGAGTAAAGTCATGCCAGAGTTTCTAACTTTGTTGGAATGATACTATTTTAATACTGTGCTAGTATTCCGGTGTATGGCGTTGATAAAGGAGAATTGAAGGGAAAGAACAAAATAGATGAAACAGAAAGAAAAAAAACACAACTATATACCTAAATTCGGATTGTGTCACATCTGGAATGGTACTTATTGTATGGTGCAAACAACAGTTATAAAAAATAACAAACATGTTTCAATTCATATCGAGATTTAAAATTTTAAGTCATGCTAGAGTTTCAGTTTATAACAAAAAAGATACAGTCACAATACCATATCGTACCATACCGAGATGGTTTTGATTCTTTTTGAAATATAAAATATATTAATTAAAAAATATTTTTATTAATACTTAATTACTAAAAATGCTTATTTTTTAATTATATTTGATATTATCTCGTAAAATGTTTCATCCTCATTGAGTAAAAGTCGATTTAGGGTAAACTAAAGTTCACCAAGTAAACATGACATGATCAAGTAGGTTTAAATTGGATTTATTATGATCAATTTAAAATTGAATTAAATTTATATATAAATAATTTAATTCATTAATAATAGTATATTTTATAAGACCAAAAATTATATTATATTATATTTTTTATCTTTTCTAATAATTTATATTCTTCATCTTTAAAGACATTTCTTTTTATTGCTTACCTCGTGGAAGCGTGAAAAAAAATCAAATGTAAAAAAATTAATAGATGGAAAGCAAATTTCAATGGAAAAATAACAATATAGAAACAGGAGAAAAAATAAAAAAGGAAACGACAATCAAACTTTATCCCACAAGAAAGGATTGACTATATGAATTCTCCTACGTCATTGGACTATCCCCTACTATAACATCATTTATATTTAAATAAATTTATCTTATTTTATAGTTACTAACCAAATCTTCTTTCGTCTTCCTCTTTTTCATTTAATTTGTATATTTGTAATATTTTCACATCGTCTAATTGAAACATCTACCGGTCGTCTAAGTACATATTCGTACCATCTTAAATGTATCTCCCGAAATTATTTTGGCTCACCTAGTAGACCTTTGGCTGTCCTTTTAACTTTAATGTCATCGTATCTTATGTCATATTTGAGTCATTATGTATCTCTTCTAATACTTGTACTTCTATCCTCTCTTTAAATATGTTTTATTTCTCATTTTTAACTTTCATCATCTAATCCTAAGAGTAATACATGTTTTTCTTTTATTAATACTATACTTAAGGAGCATATCTAATATTACCAATCTATGTTGGGTAGTTAAATTTTCTCCGAGAATAACTTTACAATCTTTCTATCCTTTCTCACCATAAGAAAATCAATTTGTTTTTTTCATTTTAAACATGATGAAATGTTTTTCTCTTTTCTTCAAAACGCATTAGCTAGTTCATATGCTACTGCAAAATCCAATATAATTTTTCCTTCTTTATTACTTGTTCCAAACTCATAACCCTCATGCACCATGTTATATTCCACATTTTTTACTCCTACATGCTCATTTAGATCTCCTCCTAT
>JBAMHZ010140171.1:0-15555 GCA_037177395.1 Alpinia galanga | reverse complement strand
TGTATTCTAACTCTATGACATAGGAACTCAGTTTGGATCAAGTCAATTGGGTCAGAAGATCCATGCGCCCTTATTGGATCTAGGCATCCATAGGTCCAAGTGATTAGATGGAATCCATATGGGCAGAGGTAAGATCCAGATCAAGTTTAGATACATGATGATGTGGTAAGAATTTATTTCAAAAATTACAGATCGACAGTCCATAGGGTTCTACCACATTAATATCTAACTGATCGAAAGAAGATCAGACGAGTAGAGTTATATAAAGACTAACTTAATCATACTGATCAAATGCTAACGAGATTCTACCCTATTAGCATAAGACATCTAGAAGGCTTCTAGACAATTAAAGTTGGATATGTATTGGAGGATTCGAATCAGATTGAGGTCGAGCTAGAGGTGCCTGGAAGGATTTCTAAACTCCCAGAATAAATTTATAAAAGGGAAGGACCTATAATAACTTTTTCATCATCAACCAATCAATCAAATCAATGAAGCAATCAAATCAAGTGGCAATCGACATCAAAATGCTCTTCAAGAAAAATTCTCCTAGCATTCAACATTGCTTTTCTTCTCTTTCAAGATAATCATCTAAGTTTGATATACTTAATTACCTTGTTCCTTTACTCTTATTGCATTTTACTTTATATATCTTTTGTGTAAAAGATTTCTCTACTTCCAAATCTTCTAGAAAAAATAAAGTATAGTGGTTTTCTTTTAATTGATCTATGTGAAAGACCATGAGTTGTGAAATAAAAATCTAGAAGGGAAGTTGAATCACTTAAATATTTAGTATCTTACTTTACTATTTTGCTTTATTAATCCAGTGCTTAACTTGGCTTAATATTTTGCTTGTATTACTTTGTTGCTTTACTCTGTCTATATTTTTCGAGTTACTTTAAATATTTACTATCAACTTGAATTTATAAATAACGACACTTTTACCTTCTCTATAGTTATTTTGATCATATCAAATTGTTGAATGATAAGTGAGAGTTGGTGGTGTTAACAAGTATAAAAATATACTCTATCTGTTTCTTAGTTGGATCTGTTTTAATAATTTAGACAAGAGAGGTATTTCATAAGTAGTAATACATATTCTACAATGTTGAAATTGAATCATAATTAGTTTAATCATATAATATATTAAATTTAAAGTTATATAAATTTAAAATCTCACAATGAATTCGGTGGAGCAATAAATTAATTTGTTGTATAACTTGTCAAATATAGAGGCATCACTAAAAATCATTGCGGCGCAAGTGTCAAAGGTCTTTTTTTTTTTATTAACACTAAAGATTTGAGTCTTCGATTCGACTAATTTTAAGAATAATTGATCCGATCCCATGGATCTCTTTCAGAGAGTTTATAATTTTCCTAAGTGAAGTCTCTATCGACCACTAGAAGTACTCGCAGCTCAGTGGTTCAATCAAATCTTTACAGTTGCATCATCTCTATAAAACTGTTACAAAAGTAAACTCCTGTGATCAAGACTGCCCACATAAAATTTTCAAAATTCATCGTGGAATATATTCCAATAGAGGATTGAACTGTGATATCTTATGTGTTGCATTTTCATCATATGACTTGTGGTGTCCCGAGGACAAGCGTCAGGACCTCTTCATCCATATAAATGTTGCTTAATAGATACAAGAAAAAGACAATTATTGTCAACAAGAAGTTTCCTTCCTCCCATACGAAACTTGTGAGAGGCCTGCCATGGCAAATAAGAAATTTAAAATGAAAGTTATAAAATCTCTCTTTTCATAGAAATTGCTTAACTGATCAAACATTTTTAAAATATCAAACACTTTATTGAAACTACTTGGCGAGGGAAAGCAAGGACTTAGGACATAGGGAGAATGAGGGAAATGCAAAGGTGGACGACATAACTCAATTAGAGACTAATAGGACTTATTTTTTATTATTATTATCCCAAATTCAATAATAAGCAAAGATATCTTAGAAGTGAAGGCTTTGGGCATGAGCAAAATGAGAAGCGTCAAAAGAATGCAAATATGATCCACAAAACTCTATCAAAGACTTTCAGATTCATCATCGACTTTTTGTTTTTGGCTAAAATAAAAATAAAAAATGATGGCCAAAAAATGTTACGTTTGGAGAGATGCTGAACTTGAATAAAAAACTCGTGACAACGAGAGATGAAAGTCAGCATGAAAAATATCGATAGGAGATTAAAAAAATAAAAAATAAAAAAATAAAATCGTCGCATTAACATCACATCCCCCTTCAACTGTCTCTATTCCAATGGAGTAAATTGAAAATCCAACTAGTATATGCACAGAAAGTAGCTTAAAGTCATGACTTCCTTAGATATTGTCACCTACCCATTACAGATAAACTCTCGTACTAGCCTCGAAAACTAAAATTGAGAGACATGAAAACAGTACAGTCGAAGGGGATAGAGAGATGAAAGTTACCGCTGAAATTGCTATTAGGAGTTTCGACAATGCAACTTCAGGAAGTGGTAGAAAATCACGTAGGAGTGTAACAATAGCTACAATGGGTGAGACATGCGTGTGACATTGGCATGAAGGGCTCAAAGTAAATAGTCGAGGTGAAGGAGTATGTTAAGAATTTATCAATTTGGTAGAGGGGCATTATGAGAATTTGCAAACTTGAATACACAAATTACTGCCTTAGGACCTTAGAGCCACCTTCTCAGTAGATAAAGCTCTTAATTAGCTCAATCCACTGAAATAAAATGAGTTGATTCGAGTGCTTATCAGCGGTAAGAAACCCAAGATTTATCCTTTGGCCACACCGTCCAATAGATAATAAATCACAAATTCAACAAACGGATCGGCATGAAGTTGAAAATCCTACGATGAAAAGATAACATAAATCTAAAGCTTAACACGCAAGTGTTTCTTTTCGAATCGTTCTACGATTTAAAACAACATTTTTTTTTTAAAAAAAAAAACATAACAATAGTTTGTCCCAATCAAGCTAGCGAAGCACATCACGCATACAACAGATTAAACATCCTGAGATGATTAAAAAAGATAGAGCAAAGAAGAAGAGAAGTTAACTCACAGCCTTGACCTTTGGGTTTGGCGCAGAGCGGGGTAGTCGGTGTAACCCACCACAGGATCGGACGTGTAGAAGGTGGCCCTCACGTACCTGTTGAGGGGCGCATCCAACTTGAAGCGCTCCACCAGATCGGGATTGGATATGAAGAGCCTGCCATACGACACCAAATCAGCATCGCCCTGCTCCACCGCCTCCACGCCTAGCTGCCTCGTGTACCCGCCGCTGCACACGAAGGTTCCGTCGTAGGAATCCCTCAGCGCCCGCATCAGCCGGCTCTCCTCCTCCTCACTCCCGTGCTGCCCGGCCTCCGTCTGCCCGTACGCCACGTACCGAGGCTGGGTCACGTGGAGGTAGCAAAGCCGCTCGCCGGCGTCGCGCTGCAGTGCGTTCAGGCGGTGGACGACGGCGAGGCCCAAGCGGAGCGGGTCGGAATCGTAGGCGTCCAAGTGGTCGATGGCGGGAGAGATGCGGACGGCCACCCGGGAGGGGCCGATGGCGGACGCCACGGCCTGGGTCACCTCCCCCAGGAACCGGCACCGATTCCCGAGCGAACCGCCGTACGCATCGATCCGGTCGTTGATGCCGTCTTTGAGGAACTGATCGATCAGGTAGCCGTGGGCGCCGTGGATCTCGATGCCATCGAAGCCTGAACAAAGGCGAGCAAGGTGACAGACAGACAGACAGATAGTAATTATAAATAACTAAACACTAATGCTAATAATTAATAAAAAGCAATTTTATAAAAGTAAAATAATATAAAGGGACTCCATTCTCACTCAAATTTAAACGTGATTCGTACATCTTTAAGCATCTTCTTTTTAAAGCAATCCATAATTTGGTATGGATTTACATTGTTAATGACACTAATCTATGTTGTAGACAAGTGTTAAACCAACTACAACATTAAAATTTAGTATTTATAATATAATAAAAATATTATTCTATATAATTTATCTGTGAAACACATTTGTTATCTATTGTTCAATCCCTTTAGATATAAAAATTAAACAGTACACAAATGATTAGACGGTAAATAAAAAAAATTCATATATACTTGTGGATAAATTATGTAAGATAATATAATATTGCTAGATATAATTTAAAATATAAATTGACACTACCAGTACAAACACAGATCTTCAAGTAACATCTAGATTATAAATTTGGAGACCTTGAATACCAATTGTATCAGTATTAAAGTACCTGCTTCAATTGCATTAATAGCTGCTTGCCGGTAGTCCTGGACAATCTGAGGGATCTCAGACGTGGCTAGTCGCCTAGGCGTCGCATGGTTGCCGTACTTGCCATCAGGCATTAGTATTTTCCACCTCCCACTTATTGGCTTATCCGTGGAGGAAATCGGAGCTGCAGTACCTCCCGGTTGGTATACTGCCACATAGGAGACAAGTTTTTATCGCAACCATAGCCGTTGCTGATGAAAGAAATGTTAAGATTAAGCTAATGGTTCTTGGAGAGTTATTACAGAGCAGTCGCAGCAAAAGTGCAGAAGGAATTCACAGTTAATAAGATTGTATGATCTCATTCAACAACCACAAAAATACTAGCTAGTTGTAGCCAAATACTTCTAGTCTCGGTGATTTGTGGAAGATATATAAAACTTTCAAACAGTATAATTGAGTTGATATGTATTCGACTAAAACGGGTGAAAAGCTTCGGGAACAATTGGACCAGTTAAGCAGGTTAGTTAGCGCTCATTAATCCACTGACCTGTGGAAAATAACCATCAATAGAATGCACCAGGTCGACCTGTCAAACCTGGTTGCCTAGTCGTCAATATCTTTAGCTATCTCAGTTATTAGACTTTGAGACTTGTCCTGCTTTTATATAGATTTCATCTTCTTCCTTTTGTCACGCAGTGAGGAAGATCATTATGCAGTTTCATGAAGAACTCAAGAACATTGCCATATATATGCCATCCCCCTTTCCTTTTAAGCCACACTTTGGATTCACCAAAATAGGCGCTTGAATCCTCTGATAAAATGATTCAACGCCTTGATAATTCATAAGTAGTACACCTCTCTTGCAAATTTCAAGAGCACTAACATAAGAACATTGATACCCATTCATGAGTGCTTCTAGTGATAACAAGGATATTCTCATTATTGCCCCCGTGGAAAAAGCTTAATGGCTAGCGCATGTAGATGTTGTACAATGGACAACGGATTAATTCTCCACAAACACCAGGGTGAGAGTATTGTCCCTCCATGCGCTGATTACTAGTCTAAAGTGTCAAAGACTTACCGTGATTTACCTCCTTTACGATGGTCCGAAGACGAACTAGTAGGGGCCGCTAGGTTGACATATTCCAACCTTTTGCCCAACAAGAGAATCACAAATGCCTAACAGTGTTCACACAATGTTGTTATACAAAAAATAGATACATCTCTAACCCTGATCGACGTGGTATACCTTAATATTGCCAAGCCAAACCTCTCTCTATTCAATTTATAATTAATGAATGCTCTTCTTAGAGAAGTAATGGCATTAAAGCATTCGGTACAAGTATGTGATGACCAAAGCCTATATCGAATCTTTCCAAAGCTATCACTAAGTGGATTAAGATAATGTTCTACCAAAATGATCTCACCATGCTTCCAAACTTCTTCAGACGGTTGGATGGTACATATCCATTTTCTATCCAGTACCAAAATGTAATATTTTTCATCTGAATTTCAATCGTGACCAGGTTAATTGCATATCCCATGCTGTCCTCATGTAAAAAGAGAATTGACATCATTCACTCTTAATCTGTCTAAGAACCACTTTATTCTTAAGTTTGGAAATGTGCATATTCTTTACCTCCTGGTAGGAGTTTTATTTTTATCACTATTAATATCTCTAAATGAGACGATGAACACAGATGAACTATGGTCTTGTCAACCTCTCTGATCTCAATCTTCCAAATCAAGTTCTCATATTTATCAACATGGGTTGCATCCTATGCAAGAAAAGACACTGTTTGATTATTAAGGAGTAATTAGGTCTCTTGTAAAAATATAAATCCTTGAGTTCCTTCCACCCAGTAGCTATAATCAATCATGGGTCAACTCATGCAAAATTGTATGGAATAATGGGAAACATACATGGCCAATGCCTTTGCATTTTTTTTTTTTTTGTATTGTAGATCAATCCATTTAGATCATTTTATTTCAACATGGATTTCATCTGCACCATCCAAAGTGAAGTTCAATGTCGTGGTTACATTTTTCAATGCTCTCAACCTTGATTGATGTTCTATGAATCCTCTTGCTAGCATCAAACCTAACCTAGTCATACTTTTTAGGATAGAATGGTTTTTTGAAATAAATAAGCTCGACGCTTGAGGGAAAAAAACTGAAATTGTCAGGTTCATTCTAAAGGAATACATTCATGAGAAGATAATCTTGATAGAAATAAAGGAATTATAAGGCCCGCAAACACTCATTATCATTGGCAATCATGGACATGTGTAACTAATCAAGATGAAAACTTGTGCCTCTAATGCTCAAGCTATATCAAGCAGCCTTTAGTATGTTATTGTGATTTGACCAAGGAGTCAGAATCATAGGATCTTGGGAGGTGTGTTCATTATGAACAAGTCGCTACCTGAAAGGTTTAGCTGTTTTAGTCCTCCAAGGACTCTACTAAGTTTGCATAATTTATTCCCTTTTTGAACATGCTGACCTAGATACAATAACCAATTCACTTGAAAAATAGCAGATATTGTAAGATTTAGGGTTTTAGGGTTTAGGCCCTAAACCCTAAACCCTAAACCCTAACCTCAAGCAAATGGTGGTCTAAGTTTTTTCACTCTAAGATTTGCATGCTTAGAAAAGTGATGGTCGGAAATCATTGAGCAATTTAATGCCTCACTGGTATATCTCCCATTAGGAAAATGGTTTTGACAACACCACACTTAAAGCTGGTCTTCCATTAGGAGTATTTGCATGCTATTAAAAGCTATCTTGTGGCCTACTGAAGGACCTTGGTTGCACTATGTCTACAACAATCTTTAATTATGTTTTCAAATTTTTTCTGAATATCAAAGTGATAGAATGCTATAGTTTTTTTATGTTTTTCAACAAAGGTAAGGGCTACCAATATTAGATATCAATGTGCCTACTTGCTTTTGGTGAGCATTTGAATACTCTTTTTAACACCACATTGTTGTTTTTAAAATTGAAATGGGAATTCTAGTGAGTTTTTCATCAAAATCTCTCCATTCCATCCTTGGAATAGTGTAGTCGTAGACTAGATTCTGTTCAGTTTGTGTGGAAGACACACCTACTGGTTACATTCAATTTTATTGGTTCCCTTTGAAAAGAAGCTTTAACTAGAGATATGCTACATCTTGGAGTATATTCACTGTGTTCTTTGTCTGATATATTCACATTTTTGAGAAATGTGAATCACCCTTTGTCAAGAAGTTTGGAATCAAACCCTTTGTCACTTAAAAACACCATTAAAACTTAAAATCACCCTTAGATTCTCCCAATCACACACTTGACTCTTCTCAGTGTTAAGGCTCACATGTTGGTTCTATTGGAATAAGAGGAACTAATAGGGTTTAAGGATTTTTTTTCTCACTCCAGTTCCATCTGGAACATGGTGTAAGTACACATTCCTTGCTGGCTACAGGATTGGGCCAAGTGTGGACTTGGATGAAGTATATCTCTATTCTTCTCTTTCATTGTCGTGCTTCACTCTTATCTTGTAATCTGGTTAAACCTTTTGTATAAATTAAAGGGGATAATGTCTGCCATCTGATAAAATAATTAAGTGTTTAAGAGTTAAATTTTAATCAAGAATGATAGATCAGACATTATTTTTCTTGGTTCTATAACTATGGAAAATATTTATATATTTATTGCTATATCCTACAGAAAATATAAAAAAGATGGAAAAGAAAATGCATGCGTACTTTGATTCGATGCTCTGCCAACATGCCATAATTGACAAAAGATGATGCTTCCCTTGGCATGAACAGCATCAACAACCATCTTCCAACCATCAATATGCTCTCGCGTGTATATTCCAGGGCAGTTAGGAAACCTTCAACAGTAAACATAAATACAGGATACCAGTCAGTTAACATCCGATGCTAATTAACGTATGACATAATGATGAACTTGACCCCCTTAGGATAACATGATTCAATCGTGCTGAGGCAAATTCCTTGAAAAAAGAATAAAAACACCTGAAAGGCCATAGATATGATGCTATGAAATTGACAGAAATCACTATTTTCAAGTAAATTTAACTCTTCCAATGTTTAACTGATTTTATCATTTTGAATACTACTCAAACAATTTAGGATGCTGAAAGAAGAATAGTTAGATATTCTATGGTGTAATCGTCTTGTACAGACCTACTTCCCGTGATTATACTGTCTCATGGATGAAATAGTCCTCCACATTTATAGGAGAAATTAGTTCTATAATTTAAGTAATATGTACCATATACTGAATTTGAATTATTAAGAAATTACTTCTTCCAAACGTTGTTTTTGAACATGGTATTAGGGCTTAAGTTAAGAAGTTAAGCAATTTTTAATTTACCAATATAAGGTAAAGATTGTATTCAGATTTTGGAGGACCAAGGGGTGGTGCTAGTTACCAAGGTGATAGTTCTAGTTTTGAAGGCTTTATTAATTGTTATTTTGATAGATGATTGCTTAAGATTTACTTGAATTTATCTAGAGCATCAATAACAATATTAACATCCAAGTTTTATTCCACTAGGTGAATTCAGCTACATAGATCCTTTTACACCATTAGATTCTATCTCTTACTATATCATTGTCTAAATTTCAATAAATTTTCTCTTGTTTTATTATTGCTAACTCTTTGATCTTCCTCTTCCTTATTTAATGTTGCTCATTTGTCATAATTTCGCATCGCCTAACTAGACCATTTATTAATCATCCAAGTATATATTCTATATTAAACATGTCTCTTAAGAGTTTCTCTAAATAAGCACAACGCTGATTTCTTTTTTAATATTTTCATTTCTTATCATTTTTATATATATCCACCTAAATATTTCCATCTTTGTGACTCTCATTTTTTATCGTATGTTCTAGTCAGCCCAACATTCACCTTAACATAGCTCGTGAATTTATCTAGTGCACCGTAGATCTGAAATGCTTAATAGCTATAGTGAGTTTTCACCCATGATAAAAGTACAATTTTCTTACTATTCTAAAGCAAGATAGAACCTTCTCACTATTCTTGAGCTGATGCTTCACAATGAAAAGGCAAACTGAATACATCAACAATAATCAATCCTTTATCCTATATATGATATCCTTCTCACACTGTGTGAGATAATTATCTTCATACTTCATCAATTCCAATATCAATTCTCTGTTAGATACTTATCTTTGCACTTCATCAATTTTAGCACTAATTCTTGTGAGCGTTTGATTCAATTTGGAATTACATCACTTAGCATATATCAAGGTTCAAAATCTTAAGCAGTGCCGAAGTTTCGGTCATTGATCAAACAATATTATTTCGATATCGTGTTGATGTTTCAATACATAGTCCCGGTATTGGAATTGAAGAAGAAAAAAGATGAAACATAGGAAGCAGACATAGTTTATGGCAAGCATTATTTTAAGTCTTATACTATGTTGGGTGAAACGGTTGAAATATATCATTTCGGTAAATTATTGAAATGCAATACCACTCAATACCTTCCTTTGCTTCATTTCCTTTTTCCTTTAACTTCTAGCATCATGCATTGAAATGTTAGTACGATATTGGAATAATATCTTTCCCGTCAAATACTAAAACTAGACACGACTCGATGTTTCAAACCTGGTGTTGAGTGGTATTGAATTTTGATGATTTACCGTAATGATACATTTTGACCGTTTCACCTGGCAAGGTACAAGATTTCAAACTACATATAGATAATATGTATGCTCCATCTTAAGCAATAGTGTTAAGAGTATTAGAGTAAATAGGTTATTAGGTATAGTTGATCTAGTCTCATATCATTCTGATCCTTATAGGTTTAAGGATTATCATGAGTCTTTTATATACCATGTAATGATTATCTTTAATGAATGTAGTAGAATATTTTCCTTACTATCGGCATATTCCCATGAAAAATAAATATAGTCTCTAAGATGAGTTAGTCCTTAGAGAAACGAGATATTTATTTGTATATTAAAAAATGTATGATGCAAACAACGATAATTAGATTTTTTTTTCCAAAGTTATTAGATCCTCTTAAACTCCGGGAGACACATTTAAGACGATATGAACATGTACTTAGACAACTGATAAATACTCCAGTTAAGCGATGTGAAATTATTATAAATATGCAAATCAAACGAGAAAGAGGAAAACTTAAAAAGTCTTAGTTAGCAACGATAAAACGAGATAAAATTTATTTAAATATAGATGATAATATAATAAGGGATAGAACCCAATGATATAGGAGGATCCATATAGCCGACCCCACCTAATGGGATAAGGCTTAGTTGTTGTTATTGTTGTAAAATTATTAGATCCTCTAAAAGTTAATGTGGTAAGATCTTTTATTTAGGGGAATTATGTTCAAGGAAGTGGTAAACTTAGTAATTGTTTTAATTTAGTCTATTAATAAGTTTAATTTATTCTTTTAATAAGATTGATATATTATTAATTTAGAGTGTATAATAGTTTTGGTAAGAGTCAAATTAGATTAATGAGTTCCTTAATTAGTTTTTGATTTATTTTTTAGATTATTGGAAGTGAAGTTTATAAAAGAGTAGTCATTTCAATGTATTTATAGTTTTCAATTAATAAATTTTTTCTTTAAATAATACTATGAGAGTTCTTATTCCCTATGTGAGATAGTTAGCTTCTTTCTTATCTATTTTGTATAATTTAAGATTTCCATTTGGTGTTGTATCAATTTAGTAGTAGACTAGTAGAGTGATTTTGTGCTGCACCAATTCAGAGTGACCCAAACCTTTGGTACTAATTTGGTACCGAAGCAAGAATGAGACTTGCTATATTTCCATCAATTGATCAAGCAAGACTGTGGCAATCCTATATTGGCCTAAGCTCATAATTTTTGTTGATTTAACTGATAAATTTAAATTTCTTACATTTAATTAATTTTTCCATCAGTTTCACATATCATTATATATTATCTGCCAGAAAAAATATATAAAAACACTATATATAACTTTCTATTTAGTTTAGTGGTCACAAAAAATGATATGCATTTTTTTCTTACACAATAGTTTTTTTCATCATTATCCATTATATTTTAACCATTATAATTAATTTATCCCATTACTTTATTCTATAATCATCGTTGTTAATACACTTAGATCAACATGCATGTTGAGAAGAAAAAGATTCATGAAAGTTTAGATGAGAGGCGAGAGTCATACACCAGCTTAAATAGAAGATGAGTTTAGATTCACGAAGGTTAGATTGGACTGTATAAATGATTTTGACTAATATTATTATCCATATACATGATTCTACAAATAACATGTATACTCAGTCATAATCACGTTAAGACTAATGTCCTTAGGTTTGATAGATGGTTGGATCCTAATATATTTTTAGATTGGTTAGCTGACATTGAAGACTAGTTTCATCAACATGACATGAGCTCTATTGGATGAGCATTTGACAAGAATACACTAGCCTTAGTGAATTTTGGGAAAATTTTTAGACCATTATACACGATAGAAGTATAACCCATTATACAATTACATGAAATGAAACAAGAATTGGTGGAAAATATGTTTCAATATACTTTATATACCAATCACATAATAAATTTGCAAATTGAAGCAATCACCCTTAAGTGAATTGAGTTCAAAGACAACCTCTAGTTTACTCACAATCAAAGAATTTTTAATTAAAATAAAGGAGCTAGCTTCGTAAAAATCCTTTGTTAACTTAATCAAAGAAGGCCTGTTTACTTATATTTTAGAAAGGCTCTTTGGTGACATTTTACGAAAGCTCTATCATGGCACCTCCGATGTACTCTTGAATGAATGAAACAACAACCAAACTTCTATCCAACTACATGAACTCACCTATATAGATTCTCCTATGCCATTTAGTTTAATCACTTACTATATCATCATTCATATTTAATTGAATTTTATATTATTTTATAATTACTAACCAAGTCTTTTTTGATCTCTTCCTCTATTAATGTGTATATTTGTTATGATATCACATTGCCTAATTGTGACATTTATTGGACATCTAAGTATGTGTTTATACCATCTTAAATGTGTCTCTTAGCATTTTCTCTTAATAAGTACAATCTGATTTTTTCTTTAACATTTTCATTTCTTATTTTGTCTTCATCCTACTATACTCGCACATCCACCATAAGATCCTTTGCTTCTTACTCATGAATATATGCAGCCTTAGAAAAATTTGAGTGCAACCTTAGAATTCTTTTTTGTTGATTTAGTCCCTTTCGAAACCAATTGACTTAATAGTCACTAGGATTATGGCTCACATATTGTATCTTATTCTTGTTAACCAGATAAACCAAAAGAGGAAATTGAACAACATAGACATATTGATACAGGAATGCAAGATTATGGTTTGACATTTTCTACTATGCTGAGCTACATGGTTAAAGTTATGTTCTAATAAATATCTGTATACTAATCAGCACAACACAAGTAATCTATTATGTGTCTTGTCAATCATGCCGATAAATATCATTTGACAACCCTTGACATACTATAAAACATGTCAAGATGGATTGAAATAATGTTCGTTATTTTTATAGTTATTTGTCTATCCAATACAATGTCAAAAATGTACCAATCTAATAAGATAAAGTCTTTTACAATATCAAATCCGTGCCATTCCAAATGATTTACAGTCTGCAGTTAAGTATATAGTTGTGTTTTTTCCTTCTCTTTTATCTCTTTACTCTTTTCCTCGAAATTCTCCACTGGCACCATACATTAAAATACTAGCATGGTACCAAAACAATATCCTTTTGGTCAAAATTTGAAATTTTGGCATGGATCAAGATTTAAAACATGTGCAAGATATCAATTTTAAAATTAATTAAAACCTCTATTTGTATGCATCCTTTTATAGTTATTCACGAAGCTCATCAACCCAATGAGTTAGTTTCCATGACACCTCTATTCATGAAATTGAGAGCTCCATTATGCACGTAAGAGATAGATATTGATATTAGGAATAAATGATATTGGATAATGATTATTATAGAAGTACCTACTAATATGAAAAATTATCATATTGTATTGTCTCATATCATCTACTTTACGAGCATTCAAACTTCATTTCATTAGCCACATTGTGCGAAAAATTGGTTATAAAGTTTCTTATTTAACCTGCAAGCTCATTTGAACACTACTTCAATTTGAATTTGAGGATATGGTAATTTGGTAGGAGAAATTAGAGTCTCCGTTCTTGATTTTGTTGTGCTTCTACATTCATCTTCAACATCATCACTTTCATACCAATTGACTGCTATATAGACATGGATTTCATCCTCATCCCATGATAAATTGAGAAATTTTCTTAGATGAATATTTTATAAATAGATCCATCAAACTATCGTACTAATCTTAAATTGTTTCCCAAAAGGAACACGTTGCAAGGTCCGACTATAACATCTCAATAAGGATGACTACATTTCTATAATGACTTGGGTGTAACATTAAATATGCAAGACTTTTCGCACCATAGATTGAATAAGAACAATCATTATAGGAATATTGATTGTCTTAGATTTGAAACATAGAATGTACGAACACTCATTGATAAAACAATAGAGGTAATAAATACGATGATTAAGAGAAAAATTAACATTTTATATTTACATGAGACAATGGGTAGAAGAGAAGACAAAGACGATAGAGACCTTGTACACTATAAGAAGTAAAATAAGAATTGAAGTAAGATATTGTTGTAGATAGTGCATTAAAAAATAAAATAAGAGTAGTAGTTAGGAAGAGGATAAGATTATAACTCTCAATATAATGGTAGCAAGAAAAACTAATAATGTAATTAGCATATGTGCACCTCAAGTAGGATTACATGAAGACACCAAATATAAATTTTGAGAATATCTAAATGAGGTAGCACAAAAAATTTTATAAAATGAGATGATTTTAATAGGAGGAGATCTAAATGATGGATATGTAAGAGTAAGAAATGAGGAGTAAAATAAGGTGCACGAAGATTATTGTTTTGGAATGAAAAATGAAGAAAAAATTATATTAGATTTTGCGATAGCATAAAGGGCAGCTCGGTGGACAAAACTCCCGCCATGTAGGGTCTCGGGGAAGGATCCATTGTACACAGTCTTACCCTACTTTTTTTTTGCAAGAGGTTATTTCCAGGATTTGAACCCGTGACCTCTAGGTCACAAAGCAGCAACTTTAAAGTTGCGCCAAGGCTTCCCTTATAATAGCCAATACATTTTTTAAGAAAAGAAAAGAACACTTGTTTATGTTTAAAAATGGGAATAATAAGTTAAGGTTAGGAAGAAGGATACAAAGATTTGTAAAGATTACAAGGTCATCCATAGAGAAAACTCAACTACCCAACGTAAGTTAGTAGTATCAGATAGGTAACTCAAGCATAACATTAATAGAAGAAAAACATACACGGCTTCTAAAATCAAGTCGTAAAAGTTAAATGATACAAAACAAAGTATATTTAAGAAGATGGTAGGAGTATAAGTATTAGAAGAAATACATAATGACTTGAATACGACATAGGATAAGATATTAAATTTGAAAAAGGTGGCTAAGAGTATACTGGGTGAGTTAAAAGAACATGTACCACTAAGTAAAAAACCATAGTCGTGAAATAAGAAAATACATGAGAAAGTGAAATAACTTTTAAGTTATTATATACTTGTAAGAACGAAGAAAATGAAAACAATATACAATAGCTAAGAAAGAGGTGAATGAATCAAAAAATGAAATTTTCGAATGCTTATATCGACGAATGAAGAAAAAAGAAGGAAAAAGAGACATTTATAGAATAGCTCAAGTAAGAAAGAAGAAGATAAGATCGTACCCAAATAAAATATATTAAAAATGAATGCAATGAGGTACTAGTGAATAGAAAATAAAAGAGCGATGAAAGCAATATTTTTATTAACTTTTTAATGAAGGTTTAGGTGACCAACTTAAGTAATTTAAGTAGGTTAGAGGAGTAAAGAAATTTAAATTTTTACTATATAATTCAAACTTTAAAAGTAGAATATGCTTCAAATGGAATGCAAATGGAAAAGTGATTGAACTAAATGATATTTCACAAGAGGTATAAAAGTGTTTAGGGAAGTATGATATTAAATAACTTACAAAGTTAATCAACCTATATTGAAAACGAAAAAAAAAAATCTAATCAATGGATGGTAAGTACTCTAATCCCCTATATAAAAACAAAGGAGATATACAAAAATATGCGAATTATAGGGACATTAAATTAATAAGTCGTACTATGAAACTTTAGAAAAGAGTGATAG
>JBAMHZ010140065.1:0-15558 GCA_037177395.1 Alpinia galanga | reverse complement strand
GCAGAGTCGCAGGAAAGAATCCATTGTACGCAGCCTTACCCTGTTTTTTTTTTATTTGAATCTGTAACCTCTGAGTCACAAAGCAGCAACTTTACCGTTACGCCAAAGCTCCCTTCGGATTTCAAATATCTTGTAAGTTAAAAATACCAAGTGCTCCAATTGCATGACAATTTCAACTGTTGACTAGACTCACATAATAAAGTTATAATCACAACTTTTCTATTTAAGAACACTCTAGTTTAATATTTTGGTCAACTTAAGTTGCAGCATTTAATTAGCTTTTCTCACAAAAACTAGTCCAACAAGAATCCACAATCCATCATATTTTAATTCACAACATAAATCCATCGTCTATTTCACTAGCATCATTACTTGCAATATGCTTAAATCGACAAAGTGATTATAAAAATATGTATAGTGAGATATATGAGATATGTTGACGTTAGGAGTATCTATCGGCCAATTACTGTTATAAGGTAATGACTAAATTCATCACAGAATATGTTGATAAACAAACAATTCAAAAATATTCTTAATATGCATATGAGTTAATGAATATCAACCACACAAGAATGTTATCAAAACACACCTTCAAAAGGAGATTTGAATTCCTTTCCTAAATACCTTCAAAAGCATGAATAGAGAACTAAATATAAATTAGCAAAAATCAACAAATCTTTTTGATGACCACTCAAATCCAAACATGTTTCTTAGTTCATTAACTAACCTAGAAAATAGTTTTAACGGTTATGACATCTCAAACCACCATGCATAAGCATAGTTTCTTGAAATAACACATTAAACACGAAATTGTGAGAATAGTTCATAGCATATACATGCAAACTGTGAGACTTGCTAGTCAAGTAAGGTTGAGACCTTCAGAGAAATATTTGCTTCTTGAGAATCAGGCATGCATATACATGCACTCCATAATGGCCCACTTGCTAGTCAAGTTAGGTCGAGACCCTCAGAGAAATCTGCCTAATGAGAATAGTTCATAGCATATACATGCACTTCATAATGGCTCTATGAGTCTGATAGGATAAATTTGATGAATAATAAAAGAGGCATTCAAACTAGCATACATATCTACAGTATTCATTCAACAACCATGATGGACGAAATTGGAAATACAAACTGTAATCTTACTGAGCACCGTAAATCAAATACCTGTAACTTCGAAAAATCCAGCCTGTCAGTGAATGGACTTCAGGTGAACCAAGGGTGTGTTTTGCTCCTAGACTTGAACTCAGACGAGCAGGTGCAATTGCCATAGCAACTCTTTGAACTGATGCCACCACGCTTCGTACATATTGCCGTGCCATTTCAGCCACATTATCTTGAAGATGATTCTCAAATGCGAATTGAAATGCTATTGTCAAAACTGATCTCGAGTTGAATACATTGCAAGCAGTTTCATTTTCACTGCACGCTGCCGCTCCAGAACCAGCCTCAAGCGTAGATGCCAAGTCAAGGGTTCGAGTAGCTTTTGGAGAGTCCTGTGTAACAAATTTAGATGATTAATTTAAGTAGAACGAAATGAAGTGAGCATCTGTGCATGCTTACAAGGTACTCCCTAGATAAATGGAAAAACAAGGAATAACACCAACTAAGAATTAGGTGGATGATGAGGGGGGAAAAATCTTGAATAGAAAATACTATTATAAAAGTTTGATTATAAATGGTGAAAACCTATAATATAAAACTTTTGGATGACTAATTGAGAAATAACAGATTCAAATTCACATACTTCTTTTGGATCCAACGGCATTATACGGAAACCAGAAGCTAGAAGAGGGGTTTCAACAGCAAAAGTTTCATCGATGGGTGCAAAAACAAGCTGTGAGCATGCACCTACTGCGTTCTCACCAATACCACAGCAAAGCTGCCAATAAGAGAAGCAATTATTGATGGTGAGATATTAAGAAAGTAGAATTTCGTGATAAATGCAAACAAAGGATTTTTTTTTAAATTAGTTCTTATCTGGCATTTGATCTTTAAAACTGACTCGAACTTGGAAAGGATAGTACACCCATGCAAGCAAGACTCAATCTTAAATATTCACATTTGATGTTCAAATATTTTCAAGCTTTTCCTTCACTTATCAGACTTATCAAAGGATAAGAAAATAATCTAAACAAACACATAGTATGTAGAAATCTTGATCTCCATTCAAACTACATGTGGAGAAAATCATATTAGTAATCCTTTTTAGAGTTCATTTTCTGAGAAACGAACCTGTAGAAAGTTGACACTTCTAGATAAAACTCCATCTTGACTAAATCCATGGTCTACAAGCCTGACTACCTCCAGGATCTACAAGCAAGGATAATGTAAATTGTCCAAAGAAACTTGCATTAGTAATAAAAAATATGCAGATATTGTTCTTGATCAAGCAAGTATATTACCTCATCCTTTTCAATGGTGTGAGCAAGTGGAAGTATAACCTGATTGCCTGAAAAATCACTGCCATCCCTCACACCGGGAACTGAGTATGGACTAGACCTCAATGATACAGCAGAATAAGAATCAATACCAAAGTCTGCCCATTCAGAACGATGTTCCCTCAAAAAGCAAACTAACAAAGCTGGTGGAACATTCTACAATCAAGGAAGCAAGATATTTCAATCTTAAGAAACTGTCTCCAAAAAACATTGATGCCTCAAGTAAGACCAAAGGCTACCTGCAATAACATTGAGGCTTTTGCACATAGGATGCCACAGCCAAGGGAAGAAAACCTTGCTGAAGAGTTGATATGAGATCCCTGAAATTTGTTTGGACATGAGTTGATGGCGATAGTCACATCCTCAACACTAGCATCACTACTTATAAATGACCATCCATCATCGGCGAAACCATTTACAGCATCATTGAAGCCTCTGAGATTCAGACATGATGTTTGCTAATAAAGTCATGAAAGATAGAACATGTATACAAACACATATTTGCTATAGAATGTCAAGAAAGAGTTAGTAACCTGCTCAGTCGCTGAGTGAAATTCCTCAATACAGCAGGTTGATGTCCCCCACCGCTAACAACTTCACTTCCAGTCTCGTGTGAAATTTGTCTAATGTGTCGTAGTGCCTATCGAAGACATCTCAATATGTGAAATACATAAAACATAATTGACAATGCTTAATGGCAAAATAAGACTTACAGCAAGTGTCGTCTTCTGAGCTAGAACTTTGGGTGATTCATATAATGGTCTAATGACCTCAGGCACACTAGAAGCCTAAACCAGACAAAAAGAAAATGGTAACAGCAACAAGATAATATATCTTCCAACAAGAAAATATAACTCAGACAAAGAAACTCACATCCATATCAACATGATCGACAATGTAAATCATTGAACCGCCTCCCTCACAAGGGCGAATAAGATAGCCACTGGGAAGCATCTCAGCTCTTACAAATACTGAAGTAGTTGGGCCAACAGGACCACCAGTTGCAGGATTTAATGATCTTTCACAAACCTACAAGGAGACACCATCTTCTAAGTGGTTTATATTGTTAGCGTTATTGCCAAAAACTCAAGTAAATTTCCAGGGTATTGAAGACACTACTTCAAATGGCTCAATGACATTGAGTTCATACCACCAGACTTCCATCTTCAAGACCAGTAGTGTATCTGAGAGTCCAAAAGTCACGCGCGGGTGCCAAAGTAGTAGGAGCATATGTCTGGAAACAATTTATCAAAGGTTATTGAAACTCATCTAAACATATTTAATTACCAAAAACCGGTTCTTAGACAACAGAAAAGACCTGCATGTACAAAAGCTCAATATTCCCTCCATTTCCAGTTGGAATTACTGTGAGAACATCAAGGCAACGACACTCATGAAACCAAGAAGTACGATCTTTAAGAATCTCCACAACCTAAAATTAATAACCTACTATTAGTTACAATGAAAAACACATTCGAACTATTCAAATATGATATTAGCATTAACATATCTATCAGAAGAGGAATCTCAGTTCTGCCTTTACCTTAGTGGGCTCTAGACTCACAAGACCACAGGCACGAGCTGCTACTCCACTAGAATTGTGGGAAACAGCAACAATTCCAATAGAATCCGGACCAGGCTGTAAATAAAATGAAAATAAATAAGCTCCAGAGTCAAAATTGAACACTATCTCCCAACACATAGCAGAGGTTTGCATTAGCATCACCTTCATTCCAACCATCTGAACCCAATCGACAGCAGTTCCTGTAGCCTTTGAGAGGAACTCTGCCAGGGTCTCCTCCGCAATAGCAAGGAGACTTCAAAGGATATTTCCAGAAAACCAATGTTTAGAAAAAATAAAACAACTTATGTCAAGTAATAAATCATAACAGGAAGTTTTTTTTTTTACCCAGCTGGGTTGTTGGCATCTCTTTGTGGATGCTGAGGTGTTGGATTTTTTTGGTTTGGATGCTGACCACTTGTCACTACAGATTCACAACTGGTATCTGTGGTTGCTGCAGATGCCTAAATATTTTTCAAGAAAACTGGGTTATGAGTAATATGTATGTCCAATGTGTCAAAAAGACAACGGACAAAAAAAGATGGCCTCAAATAGATATGCATGCTAGATATGCAAGACAAAAACTTATACTAATTATCATTTTTCAACCAAAAGTGCATAAAATAAGTACAAAATGAAAGAAACTGCAAAGTTAAATGGGTAGATTAATATCTAATAGTAATCCAAAAGTTCTCAGCCACAATGCAAAGGTAGATGAACCATACTAACAAATCTCACAAAACATGCTTGAAGCAAAAAAAGTGACAAATTCAGAAACACAATGAGGTGTTAGAATTTTAAAACAAAAACACCTAGAAGATCCAAAAGGATCTAATAAGAAAAGAACAAAAATGGTCACAAAAAAGATTCTTGCTAAACAAGAAATAACCCAAGAAGAAATGAGATTTCAAATTCATAATCATACATTGTGCAGCTGTTGGCGCATATAGCCATTGTCATAAACAAGTTGAGACACCTGCTTCTGCAACCGATCATTCTCCTCCATCAGCAATTTGTTCATTGCAGTCAGCTTTCTGTTAACAGCTTGGAGCCGAGAAGCCTCTTTCTTTTGTTTTTCACGACATCTACAAAAAGTGAGTTACAATAAGCACATAATTGATTGTCATGTTAATCAAAATACAAGTAATAAAGGAAGTAAAGTCTTCCCAATGACCATTATGGCTCATTTACCTCATTTACTAAAATGAAAGTTATTGCAAAAAAACCCAACATACCAATTATAATAATAGGCAAGGGTACAATTTAAAAAGCAGCAGACGAAAGATTACAGTATCTAGCTTATTTTTAGTAGGTTTCATAAGGCGGAAGAGCAGGCAACAATATATGAAACCCATATATAATCCAAGTTAGCATGAGAACACCATCAATCCAAAGACATCACGAGAAAAAGAATATTGAATAAGCAAGCAAGCCAATGAATAATACGACAAAGTAATCAACCGATTGATTGGCTTCTTTGCCAAGTACCAAAGGATGCACCACATTCAACAAATTAATCTACCGCAATAAATACATATTATATAGAATATTCATGATCTTCACTCAGTGACTCCATAAACCCTAGGACTCAGGTGGCATAACTAATAACAAAGGAATAAAAGCATGGCATAATTACGCAGTTTTCTTGTGCAACTTCGTATGGCATTTTTCCCAATGGGTAAAAACCATTCTCTTTTTCTCTTCCTTTCCTTATTTCTCGAACAAGGGGGAAAACTTCCTTTGAAACAAAAAGATGCAACAATAGCATACGTTTCGAACAATCCCAAGCACCAAAACTTTTTCTCAAGCAGGACCAGAAACCAGAAGTGACAGAAAAACTTCATTTTTATGTAAATGGCGCCAAATCTAAATGGTAAAGGCATCTACAGTTTAAAAAAAAAAAACCTTCCTTTTCCTTACCTACGGTTCTGGAACCAGACTTTGATCTGCTTCGGCTCAATGTTGGACAGAATAGGGCACTCCCGTATCAACTGCTGCCTCTTAAGAGAACTTGGCTTGGGGCACTCGTTGTACACCCTCTCCAGAGCTTCCACTTGCTCCGGCGTGTACCTGACGTATTTCCCACCGTCGACTGCTAGCTTCTGCCCCTTACCTAATACAACCATCGCCATCTACCCTCCCAAAGACGGGTAAAAAAACCCTAGATTTACTGACAAACAACCAAGAGAATGCAAACCCTAGCAAGGCACGAACTCCCTCTTCTTCCAGCTCGTAACTGGAAGGAGAGAAACGCCAAAGAAATCCCGCATCAGAAGCCAAAACCCCTCGTCACTAGCGCCGGTAGAAACACGATAAAGAAGGATTGGCCGAGCCTCAGTCCTCGCTCCTCAGTTTTCTCTCCTCTCTCGAAGCGGCCATAGTGCTGGGAGAGCACTGAGGTCTCTTCTTTTTATTAGCTCAGCAGAAGCTTTTATTTTAGTGTTTTTTTTCCCCTTAAAGGCTTTTTTCCATTTGTCAAAAAACACCCTTAATCCTACAAATTTGCGTTTGGGCATGCGAAGTGAAATTTTCATATGCAACTAGACAAAAATTATATGTAAAAAAAATGTGAAACCGTTACATTAGTGATTTTTCATCGCTGTTTCTATATGTGAATGTGGAAGAGAGTAAATCAGGATATCAGATGGCCAGCACAGAAATACAGAGTTATCGATAATCTGACAATGAATTCTAGAAATCGATTCCTTACCCTTTTAAGCTTTAACACAGATTGACTATCTGAATTAGCTCTGAGGGCTATAAAAAAATTATATGTAAAAGTTTCATCGAAGATGTACAATTTTCCATCTTTAGAAATTCTAGAGGTGTCAAAATTGACCAATTGAGTAGCGTTTAGAATATTCCTAAAATTCTAGAATATAGATAGTTTTTTTCTCCGATTTATCCAAGATGATATTTCAAAATTGAAATATTCTATGTATATTCTTTTACTATTTTTAGTATATTATTTTTACAGTTAATTCTATTTTTGTTTTTTGTTTTTTTGTTATTGTAATGTTATGCCATTAATTGTGGCATCATCATTGAATTCTTTAGGCGGAATTTAAGTCAATTTTGCAATATCCTAAGAAATGATCAAGATGAAGTTGATTCTACAATCTATGGTACCAATGAATATGTTGTATTTGAAAAGCTTGACGAAATTAATTGTTTTGAAAGGTGTAAAATCAATTGACTAACTAACAAGTTGACTTATATTATGATCATGAGATGGAGATACCAAAAATAAAAGCATTTTTTTATGGAATGCACTTATATGTATTAGTATATAATTAACAAGTTAATTTATACTATGATTGATTAAGAGGTTGTTGGTATATCCAAGTCTTATGGACTTTGCAACACCAAAACTATAGTGTAAACTTGAGAATTTACATGAACGAAATATTGATGGTAGGCTTATATGCTATTATAGTAATTGTCTGATTGTACTGTATCGATTTGAATCTGATTAAGTTATGAATTTTTTATTTATTGAATGTGAAATTTAATGTATAAAACATGTTAGCATAGATCCGTTATTAATTATGGAACGATAACAGATCCGGCTTGATATCTATATATAGGGCATGATCCCCATAGGGGTTGAATAACCTGACAACCTCCTTGTATTATATCGATGAAGAGTGTTTTACAGCGTCGTCACCCGAGAACCCTACATAAAACCTACTTCTTTCTTCTTCATGGAAATTCAGGATATGATTACCGACGTGTGATCGATGATCGCTCCGCCGCATTCAAGTTTCATTTATATTTACGCCATCTTCATTTATGTTTTATTTGTTGCTGTAAATTTTGATAAAACTAGATCTGTATCATGAATCATGTCGTATTTTTTTTTGTTTCTTAAATACATATTTAGATTTGTGATTTCCATCAATTGGTATCAGAGCTAGTCGTTTTATCAATTTTTAAGGCATTAGATTGTAGTTTTTATTGTTTTCATCGATTTTGCATAAGATATGGATCTTTTATCATAAAACGATGATTATTTGATAAAAATATAAGTAGAAAATCTAGTTTTAGGTGCTAGATATAAGTTTCTGAGTTTTTCTGTAATAAATATGAAGATCGACGACATAACGTACCATCGTTGTTCATGGTGAAACTATCGTGTTTGATCTAAAAAAATCACCTGAGTCACCTATCATTCAACTGATGCATTACATCAATTGAAAGTTGCGCCAAAAAAATCGAATAGAATATTTTTGAGTCCACTGCTGGACTTGACTGGACACACTAGTCGACTGGCCCATGATGTCAGTCGAATGATGTATTCAAATTTGAGCATAGAAAGTTTTTGAGTAAACTGAAGCACTCGACTAGTGTATCAGTCGACTATCATAAAATATCAGTTGATTGATGAGACCAAATTTTCACACAGAAGAGTTAGAAGTCGACTAGAGCAATCAACTGCTATTAGGCACTAGTCGATTAATACTTATATTAGTGTCATTAAACATGATTGTCTAAGTAATTGATTATCTATTGATAGTAAAAGATACATTTATATAGGGTAATAGTAAGAAGGCTATAGTGACTACTATAGGTGATTTCATGCTTTATCTAGAGACCAATATATTTTGAATTTAGAAAATATATTTATTACTCTGTCATGTAGGCAAAACTTAATTTTCATTTCTTGTGTAAACAAATTAGAATACACTTGTTCATTTGAAAATAGAATATTTAGTATTTTTTAAAATTCAATACTTATTAGTATAGATTTGCTAATTAATAAGCCATATAGATTAAACAACATAGCTCTCACGGACAATAAAATAATACACAGTGTAGATATAAAGTGTAAATTTGACTGATGAAAATTTATTCATATTATGGCACAGACATCTAAGATGTATATTCAATGCCTAAAAAGGTTAATGTCATAAGGAATTAGTCATTCTCTTGACATGTCAGAGTTTGATATTTAGATACAGTGTGTTAAAGGAAAAATAACTAATAAAAAAATAAAAGTACAAATTGATGTAATAGCACTTTGGAACTGATAACATAGAGATATATGTGAACTATTCCCTATGACATCTTAGAATGGATAAATAAATTTTATCAGTTTTATTGGTGACTATTTTCGATGTGCTTACTTGTACCTTTTATTTGAAAAGTCAAAGTCTTTGGATATGTTCAAGATCTTCAAAATTAAAAATCAACTAGGTAAGAAAATCAAAGTTGTTAGATCCAACAGTAGAGGTAAATATTGTGATCGTTATGATGGATCGGTTGAACATAATCCAAAATCTTTTGATAATTACCTTTCTGAGTATGGGGTTGTGACTCAGTACTCTATATCTGATACTTCTTATCAGAATGGTATAACTAAGTAAAGAAATTATACAAAGGACATAGTGAGAAGTATGATATTTGTTACTTCTTTATCAAAGTTCTTGTGGGGTGAAACACTAAAGATTGTAGTTTATTTACTCAATAGAGTATCTAATTGGCAGTAAGAAACTTCATATGGTATTAGACATTTACACATTTAGGGTTGTCCAGCTGACGTCAGGCTTTATAGGCCTAATGAAAAGAAACTTGACTTAAGGACCATTAGCTATCATTTTGTAGGATATTATGAAAGGTGAAAGAGATTTAAATGTTATGACCCCTAAAATAGATCCTTTTTAGAACAAGAAATGTCAAGTTTATTGAGGACAGTGGAAACAATAAACTTAGAGATGTACTTTTGAAGAGAATAACATTGGTCATCCTATTTCAGATACTACAATTGTGTAACTAGTAGTGGTATGATCTTCATACCCTATGTAGTTAGTGTTACACATTCAGTAAAAGTAATACTTTATAATATTCCTATGTCCTTCCCTATGTAATTAGAGGAACCATCTACTCAGGTTGAGGTATACCCTCCTATGGTTGAGCATGTCCCTCAAGCACCTTAAGTGTCTCAAACACAAGTATCTCTGCGGCGATCCACTAGGGAAATGACATCTATGATTTTATGTGATTGTGTTTATCTCTAGGAACATGAGTTTGACATTCGGTTAGAAGATGATTTTTCATCTTTTTAGAAAGTCAAACAATGTTTTAATCCTAAAAAGTAGACTAAAGCCATGAAGATTGAAATGAAGTTCATAGTGGACAATGACATATAAAAGCTAGTCGATTTGCTTAAAGGAGTGAAATCTATTGGTTGAAAATGAATATTTAAAATCAAACGGGATTCACTTGGCAATGCCGAAAAGTATAAGATACATCTTGTAATCAAGGGATTCATTCATAAAGTAAATATTGATTACAAGGAGACTTTCTCATCTATGTTAACGAAAGACTCCATAAGGATAATCATGACACTTATAGCTTATTATGACTTAGAGTTGCACTAGATAGATATTAAGATTGTTTTCCTTAATGATAACATTAAGGAATCTATGTATACAGTGTAGTTAGAGAATATTGATTCTGATGATTCAAAGCACATAGTATATAAACTAAATAAGTCCATTTATGGTTTAAATTTGGCATTCCATCATTGGTAAATTAAATTTTGATCAGATGGTTAAACCCTTATTCAATTTTAGAGAAAAATTCATTGATCAATAAAATATGTCAACTTCTGTGGAAGCTTCTCTTATGCTTCGGCTATAGGGAGGTGCATGTATGTATAAGTATGTACGTATTTAATTATAATATACATAATAGGAATGTTAGACAGATACATGAATAAATGCACTATAAAAAGAGTCATGCAATATTTGCAATAAATCATTTAAATACTCACATAACAAAAATCTAGATGGTGAGAGGTTTATATTAATTATGACATATCTTTATATTATTATGAAGAGTTATCATTTGGAAAAGCGTCAAACAGATGCTAATAACAACCTCAATAATAAAGGATGAATTAGTAAATTGCTACAGAATATCTAATTATAAAATATGATTACAGAATTTATCATAGGATTAAAGATCCATTGGGGCCTTGATGACTATTTAGAATCAACTGTAATAATAAAGCTGTGAAATTGTAGGCCAAGAATAACTGTAGTATGTCGACTTCATTGTACATCGACATAAAGTGTCATGTGATTAAAAAAAGATTTTAGAGTGGTCAAACACTAATAGAGCATATCCGGATAGAGTTTATAACCATTATCAGCATGAGCTGAGAATGAAGATTCTTTATATAGATGAAGTATCCATTAAATGAGAGTTTATTATTTTTATTATTCAAGATGCTCTATAATTAGAACACATGTATATATTTTAATTTATTATGCATGCTAAGATAAAAAGATACATGTGTATTTTATCTTTGACACTTTGTATAAAGACATCACAATTTACTAATACAGTTAGCATATGATAATTATAAATGTGACGTAGGACTATATTTTGAGTCATAAAGTTGTGATCATGGTTTGCTGATACAGTTTAGCACATATTATTTGCAAACGTGATTGAGACTTTGTTATGGATCATAAGGAAGAACATTTGGGAATTAACATATACAGATCACATTTTATACAATTCTCATACACCACATCTACATCTGATCTACGTCATTGATGACATTGGTATTATGATTACTGATGGGTTCTGCCATCGATTATATATGGAGTAGCTATGATCATTTTAGTCATATACCAATCAAGTTGATGGACCAGATTGTATTTTATTCAATACTGCATAATGAGTTCAACAGAATCACATGTAGTCCAAATGGAAAATTGTTGATGGTGAGCTTATATGTTATTATAGTAATCATCTAATTGTGTTATATTGGTTTGAACCTAATAAAGTGATCTACTTGATGGGTTGCAAGTTTTGATTTATTGGATGTGAAATTTAATGTGTAGAATCCATTAGACATGATTCGTTATTGATGATAGTCGATAGCGGATCCGACTCAATCTCTATATATAGGGCATAATCCCCGTAGGGGCTAGGTAATCTGACAGTCTCCTAGTATCCTATAAATGAAGAAGGTTTCACAGTGTCATCATCCCAAAACCTTACAAAAGACATGTCTCTTTCTTCTTCGTAGAAATTTAGGATCCGATTAACGATGCGTGATCAATGGTCGCTCTGGTGCATTTAGGTTTCATTTGTATTTATGCCATTGTCATTTATGTTTTATTTATTACTGTAAATTTCGATAAAACTACATCCGTATCATGAATCATATCATATTCTTTTTTATTTCTTGAATACATATTTTACTTAGATCCGTGATTTCTATATTAAAAAAAAAACTCATTAGGACACAGCATCTGTCATTAGAAAATTAGTGAATCTCGAGTATAAATATGAAATGGGTGCTCTAGAATATTTAAATAAGTTTTTTATAATTTTTAATCATGGAATTTAGTGAATATATATAGTTCTTTTGTCTAATAATAAAGACCCTTGTTATTGCCCTGAGCAATTGAGCACTAGACAATAATTAAGTTGAGTTTGACCATAGTTTAATTTAAAAACAAAAAACAAAAGAAAGAAGCACGAAGCGGCAATATTATTTTCTTCTTTTCCTTTAACGATGAAGAAGAATAAAAGAAGATTTCTTTTTTCAAGATTGAAGATGTACTTTTTCATCAAAATTTTATTAAGATATCATAAGTCAATTTTAGGTCGAGTAGGGATAAGAAAGAAGAGTTTATCCTATAAAAACCATTGCGCCCTAACACCCATTTTCTATCCATGACAGAGACGAGAAAGTAAAATTCTACTTTGCTCTAATTAACATCCCTATTAGTATTATGAAATGAATATTAAAATTAATAGTTTAAGATGTAATTAGATTAACTCTATATTATATCATAAATATTATCAAATGCTATTGAATTCTGAATTGTGAACATAGCTAGATCACATTATCACAGTATCACTGACCTCTTCTTTCTGATATCCTCACCATCAATGCTCCATATTCACCCTCCATGTCCAATGATTTCAGTTTTCTTTTTCGAAAAAAAAAACAATTCATGGTTGTGTTTCTTTATTCATGTATACATTTTAGAATGAATTTACATACAAATTCTAATTTTTTTATATTTATTACAATCTGATGCTAAATTATAACAGAATCAATGTTTCCACTGGTTTCAGGTCTGATTATAATTGACTGATGAGCAGTGATTGAAACAGTATGGATAGTTTTTCTCAGGGAGCAAGTTTTGTCTGGTCAAAACAATGTGAAAAAACTGAGTGCAGTGCAGTGCAGTCTTTGATTCATTTTATTTGTCTTCTTCTGCATGGTTCTTTTTCCTCTTAGATTCCTTCTTTTTTTAAAATTTTTCCCAACCAAAAGGAGAGAGATTTTAGCAAACAAACATGAATAAAAACATTGATGCATGCGAGTCAACTGAGGCCATCATAAAATTTGATATGTCTTTGGATCTTTTGGTTGTTTCAGAAATCTGATCTATTGACGACTGTTGTTCATGGCCACTTCCAAACAATTTTTTTTTAAAAAATGGCAGTGTGGCTCTGTGCAGTGCCATGAAGATGAACACCGGACATGCAGTGTGCGTTGTCTCTGTAAATGGATGTGAAAGTGGGGATAAACTGCATGTGAGCCTTAACGTACGTACGTGTGCAGTAATTGCACGTACTTTTTGGAAATGATACATTTAATAGATTGTGAAAATCGATGAAGAAACGTGTATTCTTTCCACGTATAAGATCCGTCCAAACGAAGAAGAAGATCTTTGACGAACAATAAGGCGAAGCGGAGATTTGCTTCTTTAGACAATAAGGACGACGAGATCGATAGTTCTTCTATTTTAAAGCATAGATTTTAAATTGACGAATTCATTCACTGTAAATATTTATAGTTATCAGAATAATTCATACAATTTCGAAGTTAGTCGATCTTAGTTTTGATATGGCGTTGTAAATTAATTTATCAAGTGAATGAATAATTAAGGTCCAATATTATTCTAACTATGAAAGATTTATTTAGTATGATCGAATGAAAGTACTAAATTCATAAATATGAATATTCATAGAAAAAATTTAAAGAATGATAAGAAATTGACCTGATTTTTGTGTTCACTCATCAAAAGAAATTAATTAATAGCTGATTAATTAATTAGTCAATGACTAATTTCTTAGCATGACACAGTTAATTGATTTAATTAATTAATAAGTTGTGAGTCTTCTCCTCTTCTATCTAAAAATAAAAATAAAATTTTAAAAGTTAGTCCAAATTTGAAATATTAATATTTTGAATTGTAAATCATTGTATATTGAAAGATCGTTATCAATAAACCATAAGCACTTAAAAGGGATAATATATACTTGAGAAAAGAAGATATTCTTATCCGCAGGGATAAAGCTATCCAAAGAGGTGCATAGACATCCCTCGGGATAACTCAACGACCAACGATATTAAGTTTACGACGAAGATACCCAAAAAAATGTCCATCGAGAAAATAAAGAAAAATAAATCTAGTACACTTACATTGAACCATCAATTTGTTGAATCAACATTGTTTCTTTAATTTCCAATAACATCCGATAAGAGAAGAACCAACTCTCATGGAGTATCAAGTTGTGTCCAAGCGACTGACAAAAAAAAAAGACAAATAAAGCATAGGGCTTGTGTAGTGAATTGGTTGTGAAGGCCTCCTAATAGTTGCATTGTAAATGATTGATTTATAGCCCTTGAGGGCACGGTGCAACGGCAAAAGCGGTGAGACATTTTACAGGAGAACACAGTTCGATCATCTGCTGAGGTATAGTTCGGTGATGAATTTCTAAAAAATCTGTAGAGGTGGCTCTCTGTACAGGAGTTTACCTGGCAGATGTGTTGGCAACTGCTGGGCAGTTGCTGGAACTGCAATGCAGTTCCCTAAACTGCTGCCAAACTCCTTTATAAGAAGGTTGTCCACCCAATTGAGAGACACAAGGAAATAGAGAGAGGGCTACGGTATCGTAGGGATGCCAGAGAGTGATTGGAGACATCAAAAGGCTACCGGAGTGATTTCGAGAGAAGAAAGTTCATGGAGAATTCCTAAGAAACGAGGATTTGGTTTATGAACGAGCAAAAGCTTTCCATTGTGATTGTTCCTTGGACAATAGGTGCTTCATCCATCCCGATTTCCAGCGATCTAGTGACGGTAAAGAAAGCGCTGTAAGATTTTGATTTCTTGCTTTTCTTTTCATTTATTACAATTAATTCATGCAAAAACCAATCTAAAGATGCAGTAAAACCATCAAGAATAAATAAAATAAAGTAAGTAGAGTTTTTCAAAGATATTATTTAATCTTTGTCCTTCTTCCAGTTATCCTTTTTATAGAAGGAGAAGGGCATATCGTTATGAAGATAAAATTGAAAGTTGTCTTCATGGAGAGAAAATTGGGGATCGTGCCTTCATGGAGATAAAATTAGATATTAAATCTTCAAGGAGATAAAATCAGATATTATGTCTTTAAGGAGATAAAATTAGAGATTATATCTTCAAGGAGATAAGATCGGAGATTATGTCTCATGGAAATAAAATTGAAGATCATATCTTCTATCGTAATGAGCTCGGTCGTGACTTGGATGGA
>JBAMHZ010139745.1:0-15568 GCA_037177395.1 Alpinia galanga | reverse complement strand
CGTCACGTGAACATCACGTGACGAGAAAAAAAAAAATTCGATGTTTTAGGCGGAGCCCTAAATTAATCATTTCCCCCCCTATTATTTTGCATTATTTATTTATTAAATTGAGGCAGAGAGAGAGAGATAGAGGGAAGTTAGGGGCACGTTGCTGCGCCGTACTTGCCAGTCGTCCGCCACCCCACCACCCCATGTGGCCTCCGACAGCGCCCGTCATCGACCAGAACCCAACACGAAGATCTCTGCGACGTGTCGCCCCCTGCGGCGGGCCCCGCCGCCATCATCTCTTGTCGGTGTGCACCGCTGGGGTCCACTTCCATCCCCACCCAGCAGCGCCGCTGCTCCTTCCCGCTTTAAATATTTCATTCCCTCACCGCCGCCCGACTCAAACTCAAATACTGAAATCTCGCAGTTCCAGTTCTAGTTCCAGCGACAGAGTTTAGCGGCCGCAGATCGGGATGGCTCGTCCGGCGAACTTGAACGAGTACGAGAAGCTACTACTTCGGATGGATAGCCCCAGGTAATCGATCAGCTGGTTTGATCATTCAAAATCTGATGCTTTTTTTGGGGTAAAATCTTGATGAATCTTGGGCTCTCCGTTTCAGGGTCGTCATCGACAATGCCGTCTGCGGCACGGCGACGCTCGTCAAGGTAATTAACGCGCGATTCCGGCCAAATTTTGGGCTTGTTGATGTGGATCTGGAAGGTGATTTACAGATCTGTTTATGGCCTCAGGTCGACAGCGCGAGGAAGCACGGCGTCCTACTGGAGGCAGTGCAGGTGCTCACCGACCTCAACCTCACCGTCAAGAAGGCCTACATTTCGTCCGCCGGCCGCTGGTTCATGGACGTCTTTCATGTCACCGACCAGTTCGGTCTCAAGCTCACCGACGAAAACGTCATCTCCTACCTCGAACAGGTTTGGATCTTTGACCTGCTCCGGCAGTTGAGCACGAAGATGAAAAATTCTTCCTTTTCGCTTACCCCGCTGATAAAAATGTAGTCTTTGGACACGGACGGCGCCGAAGAACCCCACCGGCCGAGCGAGGAGGCCGTGCTCACCACCCTGGAGCTCACCGGCGATGACCGCCCGGGTTTACTTTCCGAGGTCTTTGCCGTGCTCGTCGACCTCGGTTGCGCCGTGACGGAGGCCAAGGTGTGGACGCACGGCGGCCGGATCGCCTGCCTCGTCTCCGTCAAGGACGAGCTCTCCGGCTCCCCCGTCCACCGCGACGGGCAGCGGATCCACGGGATCGAGTCTCGCCTCCGCCACGTCCTCAAAGGCGACCACGGATCGTGCAGCGCCCGCACCACCGACACCTACTCCATAGCCGTCACCCACGCTGACCGTCGCCTCCACCAGTTGCTGTTCGCCGGCTGCGACTACGAGCGACCCTCTTCGTCCTCCCCTCCTTCCATCTCCGTTCACAATTGCTCCGAGCGAGGGTACTCCGTCGTCTCCGTGCAGTGCCGCGACCGCCCAAAGCTTCTCTTCGACATGGTCTACACGCTCACAGACATGGGCTACGTCGTCTTCCACGGCACCATCGACAGCAACGACGATTTGGCTCAACAGGTTTCATCCTTTTGTTCCCAAAACGCATTCCATCAACACAGATCGACATTTCTACCAAATAATCACAAATGTGGGATCGATTCAGGAGTTCTACATAAGGCACAAAGACGGTAGCCCCATCAACTCGGCGGCCGAACGGCAGAGGGTGATCCAATGCCTGCGCGCTGCCATCGAAAGAAGAACATCAGAGGTAACCGAAACCCTAACAAAATCCACCACCACAGTCACAAAGCTGAGATTTTTCATGCTAAAAATCCCATCTTGGTGCTCGAAATCAGGGAACAAGATTAGAGCTCTGCATCGAGGACCGCCCGGGGCTGCTCTCCGGGGTCACGCGGGCGTTTCGCGAGAACGGCTTACTGATCGCGAGAGCGGAAGTGTCGACGAAGGGAAACGTGGCCTCGAACGTCTTCTACGTCACCGACGTCGCCGGCCAGCCGGCGGACCCCAAGGCGGTCGACGCCGTCCGGGAAAGGATCGGCCCCCATTTCCTGCTCGTGAAGGAGGAGAAGAGGCCTCGGTTCCCGTGCCCAGCAGCGGACGGCGGCGCCGACGACTCGCAGCTCGCCGGCAACATCGGGCTTTACTTGGGGAATTTGTTCCGGAGAAACCTGTACAATTTAGGACTGATCAAGTCATGTTCGTAGGCAATCGATGCAGTTTGGCTTTGACTTTGACCTCCTGCTGAATTCGAGATTTAGGAATGTTTTTGTACAGAGGAATCGAATCTTAATACTAACTAACTTTTTTTTTTCCTGTTCTTGAGAATTCTCTGATCCTTGTGGATTTGTTGCCAATCTATAACACGATTCAATGGAGAACTTATATTTTATTTCAGGCGATCTAAGTTAGATTCATTCGATCGAAAGATTAACAAACTGTTGGAATTGAATCTTATCCTACAAATCCTGCAACTATAGAAGGCTGTTTTAGTGTTAAATGGAGAAATTAATTAGTAGAAACTAAGCAGCTACTTCTTATCAAACTTAAAATTACTTAATTTGTTAAGAATTGTAGCGGGAACATGTTCATACTCAAATCTCATCTTCATAAAATAATAATAATAATAATAAATATGAACAATGAGATTTTTTATTTCCTTTTTAGTAAACATTGCAAAATAAATTCTTCTTAGCTATTTGAGAATTTTATACTGAAAAAAAAACTTCATCCTAAACTCTAAACTATAAAGTTATCATAACGTTAACCAATTAAAATTGATTTAATTATGATTAAAACCTTTTTAAGCCGGTAAGAAATGCTCTAAATTAGCAGCAAAAATCCTTTGACACTGTAACAATTTTACCTAAAAATGATATAAAATTATGTCATTATTAATTAAAACTCAAGCTCATTGAAATTACTATAATTTAATTAAAATTACTGTAATATTAAGGTGTGTTATACTAATTTTAATCAAAATTACTCTAGCGGTTATAGGATAAATATATTTTAGGAATGAAAAATAAAATTAGATATCATTTTGATATATATATATTTTCAATATGAAAAGTCTTTTTTTTTAAACTATAACAAAATAAAGGAGAATTTTTAAATTTTTACATGATAGATCACGAATCTCAACAGCCATTGATTAAAAGAAAATTGACTGTGAATGTCGAATTGACACGTTGAAATTGTGAGTATTTTTTTAATTTATTCAGATGATTGGTGGAGATCCATTAGGGCTCCGACTTCTTCCAACTCTATTGTTAAAGAGGCATCCTCGAAAGACTGTGGAATAGGACTGATCACTCTTAGAAATTAGTCAGGTCGAAAATTCAAATATTCTGGTGCTAAAATTATCATATTATTTTGTTTATGTTTTTTCATGCTCAGCTGGTTTCATTTTTAGGTTTTTATTAATCTTTCGATAATTTCTAAGATAATCGAGGCCAGCTAAGAATGGCCTGGTTTGAAATAATGAAAATTGGCATGTGCAATTTGAGAAATAAATGCCAAACACTATTGGCCTGGACACCTAAAATTTACGATAATTTCAATTTCACCATTCATCGCTGCGATGGCACTCTTGACATTAATTCCTAAGGGGAGGCCATTTACGATTCTAGTGTTATTCAATCGCCGATTCGCACCTGCCCCAACGGTTGCCTCATTCAAACCTAATTTTAATTATTCCACTTAATTAAAATAATAATAATTAATAATTGCAATACATTAATGAAACAAACGGAGTTATTTATTAGTTAATTCTATAAAATAATTAGAATTTAATTATTAACTAATCTTGCCACCTACTGGCTATAAAAGATAATACTAAAAAAGGGGGAAATTGATACCCATTTCCCGACCTCGATCGATTTAATTATTCAAAATTAATAGTTTATCGAATTTTCTGCTCCTCAAACAACTTCTTCGATTCTCCCGTCGGATTAAACTACATTAAATCGATTTTTTTTCGCACCATCCGCAATAATTTCTTCCCCCTCTCGTTGCTTTTTTTTCCCACCATCTGCTTTGCGTTACTTTAATCGGTATTTCTTCTGTATTTTAATCGCCAATTCCTCTTTTCTTTTCTATATTTTGATTAAAAAAAAGAGTTGGGATCCATGTCTTTGAGTGCCTACAAACCCTAATCGGATGGGTTTGGTGCTTCCTTGGCCAGTGATTTCGTAGATGGAGGAGTCGGGCGGTGGAGTGCGTTCGCCGGCGGTGGCGCCGGGAGCGAACGGGGAGGTCGTTGGAGCGGTAGCTGTGGCAGCGGGGGAGAAGATGGAGCAGAAGAATATTATTACTCAGGGTGGTGACGTGGCGGAAGCTGCTAAGGAGGAAAAGCTCAGCCAGGAAGGTGGTGGGGTGGCAGCCGGTTCGGCCGTAGGGGAGTGGAACGGTGGTCAGGGCGGTGGAGCAGCGGCGGTGGAGGTGAGTGGGGTGGCCGGTGCGGCCGCCGCGGGGTTAGGCGTGGCGAGCGTAGGGGTGAGGAAGAAGAGGGGCAGGCCGAGGAAGTTCGCGCCGGACGGAAGTCTGGCGCGGCCGCTGAACCCAAGGCCGCTCTCGGCGTCGGTGCCAGTGGGAGAGTACACTCCGGCGACGGCGGTCGGGGCGGTGATGAAGTTAGGCAGAGGCTGGCCGGAGGGCGTGGGGTTCCGCGAGGCACCACAATTAGCTTTCCAAGTAGAATCTTCAGGTACTGACACTTCTGTTGCTTTTCTGACTCGTTTCCTTGACCCTCTTTTACTTTCCTTCTTTCTTATCGAGAAAAAAAGAAGTATATGAAAAACTTCACTGGCTTGTGTAGTAGTTAAAATGGAGCTCAAAATTTGTGTTTGTGAAAATAATCAAAATAATCTTCATCGGGTTTGTATTTCTTCGATTTAACTCATGGACCTGAACTGCGGTTCCAGACTCTTAACTTGTACCATGTGGATGTCTTTATTAGTTATCAGTATGGTACTTCAGAAGTAGGTCAAAGATCTTCGTGCGGGATCATTTAATTATCTCTTGTTTCAATTCAAGATGTATTTTTCCTCAGACGGGTAGTTGGTGTGGAGCAGAGGCACCTGAAAGTTATCAGTGTCCTTTTAGGCAGGAATTATGGTTCTGAGATCTAGAGTTGGAAAAAAAAAAGAAGAGGTTGGAGGTAGCTTTTATGGGAGTGTCATTCTTTGGTTGCTTCACTAAGGACTATAAAGCAAGAAAAAAATGGGACAGTCAATTTTTGCTAATGGTTGGAGTTGATTACTTGTTTTTGTTGATGAAATCAAGGATCAAAAGGATGATAGCTACCGTTCAGGATATAATCAATCACTTTGGGCAGCTTTTGGCAACTAAAATTATTATTGATAATGTAAGGCCTCTGGGGTTGGCTGTATATATGGGATTGACTTAATTTTGACTAACTGAATATGAATTTTGTTTAACCTGTAAACTCGACTTGTCATTCAAGATCAATTGAAGAGTGAAAACCAGAATAGAGGGTCTTGGACCTAGTTATTGCCAACTGAGAAACCCATGCCATTGTTTTCTATTTTGTTGTTCTAATTATTTATATGAATTTGTAATTGTTTTCCCATTTATTTATTTATTTATTTTACTATGTTCAAATAGGCACATTGCAAGGTGAAATGGTAGCTTGTTCTGCTGGTGCAAATTTCACACCTCACATTCTTACTGTTGCTTGTGGCGAGGTATTGCTTACTTGATCAAGTTTCTTCCTGTTGTAAACAACTAATAGCAAAAGCTTTTAAGCTTCAATGATAATTATTAGACATGGAGACAAAATTCAGAATTTTAATTTTATTTTTTATCATGGAACCTAAACTGATGTGCCAACATCAGTAAAGAAGAGCTATAGTTACTGTTTATCCGAAATAGAAGAATGGCAGTCAACAGCTGCTCCACCTCAAAAAGGCAATTTTGCTTGTTAAATCTGGTTCATCTAGTTCATGATTTTACATGGTAGTGATTAATTTCATTTGCTTTTTTATGTCACCTAGTTTCTGATTTTTTTTTTAGATTAGCAATTTAATTTGCACACTTGCATCTTCTGTAGATGTAGATTCATATTTGACCATGGACATCATCGATTTATTTTCTCTGAATGTCAAACTTCTTCTAGTTTTTTGGTTTGTCAAAATTGTAAGTTTCGTTTTAGCTTTTTTGGCAGATGTGACAGCTTTGATTATGTGAACTTTTTTCAATGTAGAAAACGACAGAAGTATTTTACTTGACTACATTTTTTATATGTAGTTTACCCATATTCCCGAGCTCAATAATTGAATCAATATTTTTTTATGTCTAGATATTTCTTTGGATTTTTTTTGTGATTTGTGTAATGCCTATCTGTATCTCATAGACAATGTTTATGAGGTTTGCTTATTTCTGTATCTTGCATACTGATCTATACTTTTCCTGCTATTTTTCTTTATAAGTCCTGTCCATGTTTTTTTTCCTACTAGAGACACCAAATTAACAGACAACATCATCTAAATTATAAATCACAAAAAAGAAATAAGAGTTTAAATTGTTGGCCAAGAGCAACAATGATGTGAGTCACAATTGGTTGACGAAATAATACAAAATCTATACAATTAAACATCCAATGGATTAGCAGTTAGTTGAACAGTTAATGGATCTAATTATCCAAAAGTATAGGGCGCGCTGCTTGTTGATATCTAATCAGAAGCAAGTGTCTGAGTTAGTGTTAAGTGCACATAGAGGTCTTGGATCATTCTAATCAACCTACTCCTTACAGAAATTTGGCAGATTCTAATTGTGATCTACAAGTTCTACTGGATTCCTGATGGATCCCCCCCCTGAGTTTGAGTTTTTTTTAACTTTATCTGTCTGAGACAACCTGAACCAATAGGTGAACAAAAGAATTTCGCAAATATTATTGCAGTTTACTAAAAATCAAATGCTAAAGGATTACTTTTTGGCAAATACAATCTCATCACTATCACATAATATTGGCAATGGAGCTTTGTAAAGAGGGAAACTAATTAACATGACAATGAACCCTTGATAATGGCCTTGTATTTTCTTTGCAACCAAGATTATTAATTGTTCAAGAATTATGCTTTATATTATGGTAATAAACATTGCGATTAGGAAGGTAACTTTCTTCAATTGAAGTTTTGCATTTTTCTTTTTGCTCAGTTTCATTTAGATTTTCAAAATTAGTCTTTCACGAGTACTTGTTTCGAGTTGTCAGTGCTAATAGTTAATAATATTTTATGTAGATTGAGAAAATGATGTGAGCAACAATACTCTGAAAGAATTACTTGCTTACAGTTTGGACCCTTTTTTTTGACATTATATAACTTCGATGCTTTATGCTTACTAATTGATCTGAAACTTTTCCAGGATATTACCATGAAGATCATTTCCTTTTCCCAGCAGGGGCCAAAAGCTATTTGTATTTTATCAGCTAATGGGGTCGTATCAAATGTGACTCTTCGTCAACCTGATTCATTTGGTGGTACTCTGACCTATGAGGTTTGTTTTAATTTGATGGATATGCAAATTCATTTTTTCTTTAAAATTTCACAAAAAACGGAAAGTTTGTAAGCTCAGCTTGATTCCTTAATTTTCCTTTATTATGACCAATAGGTGCACTCTATATGCTTGTTTTTTTAGGTTGATGCTTCATGTCAACAGTTATTTGGTGCTTATTTTTCTAACGACATGAAACTTTGGTAGATTATTTATGAATCTGTAGTAAAGGCAATAATCTGAATTCTCGAACAGTTAAAATCTCAAAGATAGAATACCAGAGATCATGGAATCTCCATTCTTCTTTAGGATCACATCAGAATGGTAATCTTTTGTGACTAGTTAGCCAAGTCGAGCAGGCCGTTGTCTTAATTGCTTTTGTTGACGGTATCTCTTCACACAATCTTACTTTATGCAACATTACCTTCGCATTTCTTCAGGGACGCTTCCAATTGCTTTCGTTATCGGGATCATTCATACCGTCCGAAAATGGAGGGACAAGAAGCAGGTCTGGTGGGATGAGTGTTTCTTTGGCAAGTGCAGATGGTCGAGTCATCGGTGGAGGGGTCGCAGGTTTGCTCGTAGCTGCTAGCCCCGTCCAGGTAAAACAATGCTCAGCCCATCCAAATTTCATCAAACAATTCCATCATCGCCGTGCCATGTTAGTGCCAACTATTTACGGCCGACAAGTAAAATCTTTCACCTTCTAAATTACTCCACGCATTTCAGGTCGTGGTAGGAAGCTTTTTGCCGAGCTATCACTTGGAGCAGAAGGTGAAGAATTCAAAAGTGGAGATCGTATCGCAACCTCTGCCCATGCCGACCATCCCTTTTTCGAGCAGAGAAGTGGAAGGGACTCCTAGTGACTCAAAAGCCCACTCCAGTCCCAAAACTTCCAAATCAAATCCTACAACTTTGTCTTTCTCTTCCTTCAAGTTAGAAAACTGGCCTGCTCCCTTGCAATCTGTACCCGACACACGCAACTCTGTATTAGCCTAAAATTGCCTCTTCAAAATTTGTAGATTTTATGTTGTTGTTGTTGTTGTTGTTCATCTGTAGCTTGCGGCACTGACAATTTGTAGGCATTAGAATAGTTTTCAGAAAGTGTTTTCTGTAACCTTTTCCTCTGTCTCTTGTGCTAAGTTGCATGTATTTGGTCCGCCATTAACAGATGAATTCTACTTGTTCCTCGCTGCGCTTTTTAAATATATCAAATGATGGATTTAAGTTATATTCGGTAGAGGAAATAAAATGGAATGATTTATATCATTTCTTTGTTTGATTAAATTTATGAAATGGAACAATTTGACATTCATTTTTTCGCTCATTCGGCTTCTTCAATTTATAGTTTTTAGTGCACGAGCTTTATTTAGCTGGCTCGGTTAGTTCGTTATATTTGGTTCACCTATTTTGATATTCGCTCGTTTGGTGATTGGTAGCTTATCTCGCTCATTTGTCTATTTTCCCGGTATAATCTACAAATTAATCTTTTTTGTTTTAGTTAGCATTAGGGATTTAAACATTCAATACGATTAATTTCAAGAGCGATCAGTTTAATTCTATAAAAAAAATTTATCAGATGTTAAAATAAATCGAAAAGCACTTGGAGTAGATGATCCAGTGGTTTAGCATTCTAGAATTTATTATTTCATATAGAGTAAAATTTTTATAAATAAAATTCTTAGTTTTATTGTTCAATTTAAAAAAAAATTCTTACAAATATACCTCAGTTAGAAATCAAATTTAAAATATCTGAAAAATTATATATGTCATTTGCACCGTAATCCCAAAGATACAAATTGACCCATTTAGATTATATTTAGCAGAATAAACTATATAAAATAGATGAAATGAAATATCAAATTTATTTGAAAAAAAAAATCTATATTAAAATGTTCGTTAAAATTTAATATTCCGTTGTAAAAAAATACTTACAAAATCAGATTTGTTAGAATGATTTTAAAGTAATTTTGTGGTATTTGTAGAATCTACTTTTATTAGTTATGTGCATTTGTCTAAATTAATTGAACTTTTTAAAATAACATGACCAAACGATATGATTTATAGTTTATAATATTTATAGCAAAGGGTGATTCATAGTTTATAATAGAAGAATAAGATTGATATATAAATTGCATTTTGAATTTATTTAATAGGCAAATTAACAAGGAAGAAAAACTGTTAGGAAAATTTAAATATCTGAATTATAAAAATAAATAAATAAATAAATAAGAGGGATGCCCAGCAAACATCAAATAAATTAACAAATTCACGGGAAAATTACTTGCCTAAAGCAACTCCCAGTACAAGTCACTGAAGGTGCAAAATCACTTGCTTAAAGATAGTCCATATCCATACACTTTGAATTAAATGACAAAAATTGAAATACTTGAACGCAAGAAAAAAAAAATCAGGATTAGAATCACATGCACATGTTGAGAAGCTTTATCATGTATGGCAAACAAAACAAGACACAAAATCATAATCTCAATAGAAGTGATTCCTAAAATCCTCAAAGCGAGCAAAATGAACAAAGTAGCAAGCACAACAAGGCAATGCCATCATTGAACATCTTCCAGGTTCAATTAGGAAAATTGCCACTTATTCAAAAGTATGTAACAACATGGGCATCACAAAACTCGGAGAAACCAGAAACTCGAGGGTTGATCTGGCATCATTTAGTAAGGCTCCACCGGCGCCCTAAACTTTAAACCGGCATAAATTGCTGCATCACCGAGCTCCTCTTCGATCCTAAGAAGCTGCAGGCAGCAAGATCAGGAACGCGTCAAATTATTTCATGTCAAGTGCCATATCATATGAGTAAATACTATTCACGGTTAGAAGATCTGGTTAAGATTTCAGGATTATACTAACAATTGGCATGCTGGATGTCTTGTGTTGAATGTGCAAAATGACACTGGATTAATGATGACAGGAAGAAAAATAACTGAAATTAGATGGGATATTGAAAATCACTTGCCTGGTTGTACTTGGCAAGGCGTTCTGATCGGCATGGAGCTCCAGTTTTGATTTGACCCTGGAGAGAGTTAACAGATATAACTCAAACTTCGTATGGGAGCATTTATACAAGGCAACAAATCTAAGAAAATAAGCAACTGTAAGCATTGTTTGTGTTACAAAAAAAAAGGGGACTTACAGTTGCTAAACCCACAGAGAGATCAGCTATGAAGGTGTCCTCAGTTTCACCACTAAAATCAGAAGATTTTTTTTTTTTTAAAAAAAACAAGGTTTGATCAAGAAGAAAGGAAATGCAATAGTAGGGGTTACAAGCCATACCTTCGATGGCTTGCCATTACGCCCCATCCAGCACACTTGGACATTTTAACAGCTTCGATACTCTCTGTGACTGATCCAATTTGATTAACCTGTGGAATATCAAAGATTGGGCTATTAAATAAACAAAGTAAGGATTAATCAATCGCAGTGTTAACTAACAGAGGATAAAATGATGTTACCTTCAACAGAAGGGCATTGCAAGCCTTCTCACTTATGGCCTTTGCAACCCTCTGAAACAGTTAATCAAATGGTAAGGATTTTACTCTTCGTGTTAGAACTCCAACTTGTGAGATTAATCAACAGTTACCGTGGGGTTAGTGACAAGAAGATCATCCCCAACAATCTGAACCTGCTGTCCAATCTCTTCAGTCATCTTGCCATAATGGGTCCAATCATCCTGATCAAATGGATCTTCAATAGACACAATGGGATACTCAGATGCAAAAGACTTGTAGACATCTTTCAAACTGTCGCCTGAGATTTTTTGGGAGCCATCATTGTTCTATAGAGAAGAAAACGAGCTTTATGAAATTACTTTTGTGTGGAATAGATATATAAAAAAAAAACAATAGACCATCAGATATCTCAGAACAAAACACTAGAATTTACCTCCACTTTGAAGTTAAGATCGTAAGTCTTATCTTTGTCATTATAAAACTCAGAAGCTGCAACATCCATCCCAATAACAACCTAACAGACCCCAGAAAAGCAAACTTTTAGTCCCTCAAGTCTCTGTGATATTTTGGCCAAGGCTCAAGCTATATGGAAATAAAGCAATTTAGGCTACCTTGCCAGTGTATCCAGCTTTCTCTATTGCTGTCTTCAAAAGTTCAAGTCCTTCTTTGTTTTCCTATAAGATTCAAGAGGAAGCAATAATAGGTCCAGTAAAGCAGTAACTTCAAAAAAGTTGATCAAGTTTTCATCAGGATAACTGAATAAGGTCCATTGTGAAGCTAAAGGATTAGTAAAATTTTGCCCCAAATCTACAGAATGAACAAAGGTGGAGGAATATAGAAAAGGTAGCAGTACTACAGTGTTATTATTTGTAGGGAAAAATATAAGAAGCAGGTCACTTTATCATATTTTCTGCAAAGAAGCACATGATGTAGGTCTTTTTTTTTCCAGGTATATTGACATAACATCAGGATCCATTGCTTGGTGGTGGTGGTGTTATAGAGTCTACAAATTTTCAATACCAACTAAATATACTGTGCGGTTCAGGCCTAATGATAGTTGATTTAAGCAACTAAATGGAAATGCATAAAGTGGTTGGAAATTTTCCTACCAAAAGCAAGATTAGAAACAATGGCATAAAGACAATAATATGCAGTTAATAGGGCCTTATTGGCAAACAAAATGTCTATGAGTGGCATCTACAAAGCCAAGGGTTCATCTATGACCATTGATTTCTCATTGCAGATCTCTTCCTGCATATAAGAAATAATAAGATTTGCCAATAAAAGTAGTTACTACATGTGTATGGATGAGAGGAATGAAGGGTCATAAATAAACACCCTTCAAGAGGGCTCCATGGAGGACCCTCTACAGAATTTAGATCACTAAAGATCCATGAACCTTTTGGTAGTATTTTTTTATAAAATCCTGCAAGTAAAATTTTAGTCTCCACATAAAAACTAAACCACCTGAATGTTGGGAGCAAAACCACCTTCATCACCAACGTTAGTAGCATCCTGCCCATACTTCTTCTTGATTACAGCCTGCATTACAGTAACATGTAATAGGTACATTGTGCAAGAAAGGAATATTAAACATACAAACTCACAATTATATACCTTCAAATTGTGATAAACTTCCACACCCATTTTCATGGCATCTTTAAATGAGGATGCCCCCACAGGAAGAATCATAAATTCCTAATTAAAAGTCAAAATGGACAGTGTAAGAAGTGGAATATTATCTACTCAAGTAAAGATTCGAATGAAACCTTACCTGCATAGCAAGCTTGTTTCCAGCATGTGATCCACCATTGATAACATTAAATGCAGGTACAGGCAAGACCAAAGTTTTATTTCCAGCAAGATTAGCAATGTGCTGAATAAAAGATTGGAGTAGCAAATCTTCAGAAACATGGATCAGTTTGCTAAGAAGAAAAAAAAACTAATGGAAAATTGTAAACCTGATAAAGAGGTATCTTCTTCACACTAGCTCCTGCTTTGCACACAGCAAGAGAAACAGCCAGTATAGCATTTGCTCCCAGCTGTAGGTACGAGTATAGAGTATGGTCAGCGATGATTTGAAGCCAACTACCGTTGTTTGATATGCTATAGTTAAATCTGCAGCAGTATGGAAATTACTAATAAATTACACCTTCTGTTTGCACCAGCCCCACTCATTGGAGGTTCCATCAAGCTTTTGGACCATGAAGTTATCAATTTCAACCTGCTCAGTTGGATCCTGTAAAAGAAATAGCAGTTGTATGTTTTCTGAACTGTTGGTACCAGAAGCATCTCATTCACTAAGTCTCAGGGTAACTTTAGTTATGTTTCATGCAAAGAAAAATAACATTGTTTAGCACTCACCTTCCCAATCAGAGCAGGTCCAATGATAGCATTTACATTTGCAACAGCCTAGAGCAAAACAGCCAAAATATACAATCAGTTCATTTTCCTCAAAATACATAAACAACCAATATGTGAAGCGGTTTCTTGTTCTATTTATCACATATATCTAGTCTACATATACGCATTATGAGAAAAGCATATCTGGACAATGTTATAACTCTATAATTGAAAAGAAAGGTACTCAACCTTGAGAACACCCTTGCCAAGATAATCTGATCCCCCATCTCTTAGCTCTAGAGCTTCATATACACCTAAACCACCAGTAAAAGAAAGAAGACTTAGTAAACAATAAAGCAATGAACTCTGATCACACATATTAAAAATAAATAAATTGGTTGTATTTTGAATTGCATGTAAGACATAGCCCAAATTGGAATGCCAGAAAAGGATGCTAACGATTAAGGTCAATCTCGTGTTGAACGTCCTTGCATCTAGCTTTATCTAGGGTGACCTTTTACAGCCATTTTCTCATAAGCTGTGCTCTCATATGACAGTCTTTTTTTACAAACAAGAGATCTACACAAGGTTTTTAAGTCACATGTTTCTTCCCATGAGACATCAAAACAAATTGCTGGATCATCAAACTTATTTATGGGTATTGAAAATGAAAAGAAATTGCCTGCACTTGCTCAAAAAAAATTTGCAACCAAGTGTCAAATCTGATTTTGATCCTCGTAACTCATGCACTGCCTTTATTACACTTAGTCACAGCAACTCAAATAATGAGAAGTAATAGAATTAACAATTTATGTGGAGAAGAAATTTGCACCAACAGATAAACAAGCTAGCATATAATAGATGTCAATGAGAGTGCTGATGATTACTAAGTGTGTTACAGAATTTTAAGTTTTCCTCAAAACATCCTGAATTTAACCTGAAACCCGATGGGCTAATCTCATCTGAAAAGAGATATCATTAGTCATATGCTTTTCAAAGCCGGGTCCAAGCAAGTAATGTAGAATGACTTGGCTCATTTTCAAATAATTAGCTGAATTTCTAACTAAACGCCCACCAAGACAATTCAATAAAGCAGATCAATTACTTTAATGGTAGAAGTACTCAATTCTTCTGCGTTTTGGATTCTTCAATTTCAAGTCAACTTTCCTTCATATCTATTTTATGATGGAAATCCATTTTTTATTATAAAAAAAAACAATTTTGGTGCAGTTCGTTTCAACGCGAGAACCAGCAACTATGTCAGCTCGTTTGATGTCCAACGCCGCCCAAATTTTTTTTTTTGAAAATCAATCAGTCTAATGACAGCAACAAGCAGTAGCTTCCATAGATCTCGTATCAAAGATATCGCTTGCTACAGTAACATATGAAAAATCAGTAAAAACCTGCCTCGAAGCAATTGAAACTTTACAACATAGCATCGATCGTGCACGGAGTAAGCAACTCAAGGTCAAATTTTGAAACATCGAGAATGAGAAGAGATACACCGTACCTGTTGAGGCACCGCTAGGGACCGCAGCTCTAGAAAAAGTTCCATCTGACAGGCAAACATCCACCTGATGCAAACAAATTGCATTAAGGTACCCAAAAAATCTCCAAGAACACCGAAATATCCAAAACGAAGCAAAACGAAACACTCGGAGAATCTAGGGCGATCTATCTAAACAGATCAATGTTGAAGAAAGCGATATCAGCAGATCAACGAAACATGATACAAGTTCTTGCGTAAGGTTCACCTCAACAGTGGGATTGCCACGGCTGTCGAAGATCTGACGAGCCTTGACGCTTGCGATCTTCGTCATCTCTCTCTCTCTCTCTAGATTCCTGCGATTATTGGAACTACGCAAAAATCTGGAAGCCCATTGGGTGATCCAATTTAAAGGGCGGAGAAAGCAGTGGCTCGCCAAAAACAAATCGCGGCCGTTGAATTCGATGGTAGCATCGTTTCACGGTTTTCTTGTTGCCCCGCCATTGAATGAACTTGTTTTTAATCCTCACCTACTTGCTGCCTGCAACCCACTTTCTTACATCTCTTTCGGTTGGGAAACATAGATAGGACCCGCAACATTTCCGATCCCGTTTAGCGGCAAGGAAAAAAAGGAAAAAAGTAAGTAGAAGAAAAAAAATTGAACTCGTCCATTGAATTAGTTTGTGATTTTTTAACTAATTTATTTTTCTAGAGGATTTTTTTTTAAAAAAATATC
>JBAMHZ010139429.1:0-15573 GCA_037177395.1 Alpinia galanga | reverse complement strand
CTCCCCCCCCCACACTACAAACAAAAACACCAAATTGAAAATTCTTCCCTTGGGGTGGGTTTTCCATCATGTTTACTTGTGCATGATTCAATTTTATGAAAGTAGATATAATTATCTAGTGGTTAGAAAAGAAAATTATTTACATGTTTGTATTTACTCATGTTGCTTAGTATATGCCTTCACATTGTTTGTGCTTAGTTTATCTTGTTGTCATTCATCCTTCTTTGTTGCTTCTTAAGTTTTATTTACAACAAAAATGATTACTAGGAATAAAATATAAAGAGGATGAAAATTAATAGTCATATCATAAAAGAGTATGAACTGCCCTAAGAAGCTACAAGAAACTAGATGTTTAATTATATTATTGAATAAATAACATAACAGACAAATCGTTCATACTTTGCTTCGACTCAGCACTCTAAAATGAGCCGTGTGCAATTTAAACTAAATTGACAAAACTATAAATGAACTACTTTTATTGTAGAGCTTTGGTTTTGTGCTATAAAAGGAGGCGCATAACTTTATACTAAATTAATAGAATAATGACATGTAATATAAAGCTTTGGCTCCATGCTCTGAAGATGTTGCACGATGATTTATATTAAATTAATAAATAATTTAATTGCTTATGTTATAGGAAATTGACTTTGTACCCAATATGGTCCTTGAGTTTTTTTTTAATGTATGTGTGGGCTTCAATTTTTGTATATGAGATGATTTTTCTCATTGGGTAGATTGCAGGGAATTCACCTTTTCTTTTATGAGGTGCATCTCTGAGTCTATTGCTGGTCGTTCATCCCATGTATATATGATATGTTTTTTACTTGGTGGATTGTAAGTCATTTGCCCTATATATTTATATATGTTTATGATATGCACTTCATTCTGGATGGATTATAGGACGATCATCGCTACATATAATGCATCCTTTATGAGGCGGATTGCAATTCTTTGCCTTTATATATATGTGTGTGTGTATGTGTTTGTTTCCCTAATAAATTAAAAAAGAATTACTTGTAAGAGTAAAAAAGTGGCAATATGAAAAATGATGAAAACCATCTAAGAGGAAAATTTAAGAGAAAATTTATGCTAAAAGATTTACCAGTTAAATTGGTAGAAAAATGGTAACCCTAGTTATTTGTTATTTGTTGGATCTTTTTATGAGATATTTTACACCATACTTTTCTCTCTTATACCCACTTTGTATTTTATGCTCACTTTTGGAGTTTTTAATTAAGATGAATGCATAACACTAGTGGAGTTTTATTTCAGAGGTATTCATTTAGTTAGCTTTTGTGTATTTTTGCTTTGACATTATTGTAGTTCACATGTGGTGAGCAAAGCTAGCATAATGACATGCTTAACTCGTGCAGGGTGTGACATAGAGCAACTCAGTAGATACTAGGGAGCACAAACAATCTACGCATTTGCAATTTTTAATAGTTTTGGCTCCTATAATACTTTTGGCCAAAACTATTATATAAACCTAAACTGTTCAATATTGAAAAAAAAATGAAGGGATGGAATGATTAAATAGATTCAAAGAAGCATGAAGGAGTGCTTGTTAGCAAAATTTGGAATGATTAAATAGATTCAAAGAAGCATGAAGGAGTGCTTGTTAGCAAAATTTGAGCAGTTTAGATCCAAAACTACTACATGATTAAATTGTCTAAAATTTAAAAATGAACTTACAGGATGATTGTACAAGTTCTAAGGAGTAAAAAAGGGTGCTTAGTTGACCAAGATTCATATAATAATTTTGGTCAAAACTACTATATCAACATAAAAAACTAAATTAATGAACAACAACCTCAAGGAGAGGAGCATCCAAAACAACTATTCATTTTGGAATTTTTACAAGTTTAAGTCTAGATGGGCCTAAAACTACTTCTACATGAATGACAAATAAACCCAACATTAGTACGTGAAAGTAAAAAAGAAATGAAAACACAAAGAAGAATGAAAATATAAATAAGAGAATAAATGAGAAAAAATTACTGAAAATTAGGAGGTGAAATAACTTTGCAAGGAGATGGATGATATAGCATTTGTAGCATAACCTAGGATATGGAAAACAATACAGTTTAGGCAGGATAATAATACTATATAAGTCAAATTCATAAGGGTTTGAATACAGATTACATTGAAAGAGGGCCTGATCATATTTTTTTAGTCGAGCGAATGAGGGATCAATTTGACATAAAAAATCAAATGACGTTCCCTTTTGAATTTTTTTCTAATTAAGATTTGTCCCCCTCATTCCAACTAAGGTTGCCTTAGTTCACATTGTAATATAATTGAGAATGAGAGTTTACAATTGAGAAGGAGAGTTTAACTTATAACCCTCATGTCCTTCTATTCATTGGGAACTTAAAAAGTATGCTTTGCTCTATCTCGTTATCATCTTATATTCGATAAGGATAACTATGTTATAACTTATAGTAGCTATATGTTTTCTAAAATATGTCCAATTTGTCTACCAAATATATCTTTTAAAATTTTTATAAAAATGACAATGTGAAATTTTATGGTAGCACTTAATAGTATGTCTAAATTATGAAAAGTTATTGGGTCCAAATGAAATTAGCCCAAGTTTAAATCTGATCCCAATGCCCTAAATGCTTTGAAACAACAAAGGCCGTCTTTGGCTTATGGCAATACCCATTGTAGCTTTCTCTTGCCCGCTCACTGTGTCGCTGACCATTGGAGTTACCTTCACCTTGCGAAGGCTATCCTCGGCTAGTCTACCTGCCTTGCGCTAAGAGATTGAGAACAGCACAAGCATTTTGATCATTGCATCTTTTGATCGCAGAACCTCACGAAAGCCTTGTTTTTCTGTTGTGGTAAATTTTTTTTGCTCTTTCCTCAGAAGGCATAGTGGCAAGTTTGTGAAAGGGTTTGGTGCTCAAACTAGTTCCTTGTTCCTTTGGAGTAGCTTTATATTGTTCTTGTCTATTCTATTATAATGAAATTTACTTCTACGCAGCCAAAGTTCCTGTCCTTTTAGTGGTTGTCGGGTTTTCTGATTGATGGGAATAATAAAGTGAATGTCTGTGCGTTGCTTAGTGGCTCTATGGATTTGCAATCTTCCTTAAAAAGGGCGAGCTTAGGGTTTTAAGTTGTATTTAATATTTGTCAACTTATAGATTAACATTACTGGGTTGGAGGCCATTTTGTGGTTTTACCTATTGATGATCTCTAAAGATTCTGGTGAGGGGTTGGTTTTGTGGAAGTAGATGCTGGATTAAGGATGGATTAGAGTGAATATACTAATTAAAAAATGATTTTTTTTGCAACATGAAGAATTGCCATCAAAATTGATGTCATGGAAGCTTAAAGAAGCAATTTGAATTTTTAGAATGCTTATTGTTTTTTTTCCTATCTAGGCAATCCATCTTGAATATATGTTCTGAAACTCTAAAAATTTTAATCAAAATGATTATAAGGTTACTTTGAAATCTAATGGTGATTTTCTTATTAATCCCTTGTGTTAGTTCATTTTTGGCCATGTTAGCTAATTAATCAACTATAAGTTAGCTTTTCAAGGTCTTCTTATCTTAGATTTAGTTCCATCCCCATTTTAACTGTAATTAGGTTTACATGTTAAATTTGTGAGTAGCCAATAATTCTCTTTTGATAAACGCAAAGTCATGCTGCAAACCTATTCTCTTCTGTTGGATTTACTCACAAAATCACATTGAGAACCAATTAGTTGAGACACACAACTTGAGCTTTGAGCTTGATGATGATGATATGTACTTTGGCATTTATGGTAAATCCACTATATTTTAGACATATTTTTTCTTTTAACTTTCTTTTTTCTATAGTTTTCATAAATTATCAGCACATAATGTAATTGCAACGTTAATATTCTCTCAACTTTTTGGTGTTTTATGAAGTTTTGCATTCTCGAAGTAGAGATGTCTTTAAGCACTTGTTATAGTTTTTATCTTATTTTAGTAGAAGCACAAAGAAAAAATTAAGAGTCAACAACTATAAGTGGATCCAAAAGGTGTTCACTAGCCTACTTTATCCTGAACTTCAATTAATTTTAAATTGACTTTTACTCGATAAACATTAAACATTTCATGAGATAATATCAAAACTTAAATTCAACATCTCAAATATAACTCAATAATAAGCATCTATAATAATTAAATATTAATAATTTTTTTTAAAATTTATATATTTATATTTATAAAAATATTAAAGCCATATCGATGTGGCATGATATAGAACTGAAATTGAATATGCCAGTTATAAATTGAAACTTCGATACAGCTCAAAATTTTGGACTTTGGTTAAAACTATTCCATTTTAGATGGAACAAAGTCTGAGCTTAAGTTTATCTTTAATGGCACGATACATTACTAAAATTGAATTATGCCAGTTTTAAATTGAAGCTTCGACACAGCTCAAAATTTTGGATTTTGGTTAAAACTATACCATTTTAGATGGAACAAAGTCTGAGTTTAAGTTTATCTTTCTTTTTTTTAATTTCCTTTCTCCTTCCACTTCTAATTTGTCACCCACATCATGCATTAGAACATTGACATAATACGAAAACACTATCTTTCTAGTCAAAGACCTAAAACTCCAACATAACTTGGGTTTTTGAGGCTTGGCTGTGAGCCTCCTTCACAATGTTGGTAATTAGTGATCAAAAAATGGATTTATGTTTATGTATCCATACTCATTCTTAACAATTGGAAACCATGTTTCTTCTATGCTGTTTTTATGAATAATTGGTGCTGTGAGTCTAGTGACTCTAGTTATAATCCACGTATGTATTTGAACTTATTCTTGCATTGAAAACTGTGTTTCTTTTATCATGTTTTTGTAATAATAGTTGATGCTGTGAGCCTACTGGGAGTGAATGATGTCGGTTCTGTAATTTTCCTCGCATATTATCATTGTTGAGGGCCTTTAAAGTTGCATATGCTTGGCAAGTGGAATGGTTGTAGATTTATCCAAACTAGGAGAGTTGTATTTTGGAAAAGAAACATGGGTGGAATGGTGGAAAGTATTTTGACTGGGAAGAAAAAAAAATGTATTGGCCAATTTTCCTTAACCATTGATCCCCAATAATTTTGAACTGGCTTAGATCTAACTTTATTTAACTCTCATATATGCCAAGAAAGAACCGGGTGAAAGGCATTCTGTCAAATTTATTTTCAGCAAAAACATACCCACAGTCTAAGTGCACTAGTGAATAATAATGAAGATTAGTTATTTCTTTCATCTCTTAGAAATCTTGATGCCTTTTGATTATGTATTTGTACAGTGATTTTATTTACCTTTTATTTTAGATTCACAATGTCGGCAACAGCAGGACCTGTACACGAGATGCAAGCTCCCCCTTCTCCTTTGGTTTCAAATTCTGAAGGCACAGAACCTGTTGTGGGATCAGCTGATGGTACACCTACATCAGCAACTGCTCCAACAATAGGCCCATCAGTTCAAGGGGCAACTGTATCATCTTCATTGCCAGAGTCCATTCAATCTAGTGTTGCGGTTTCTGTAACTTCTGCTCAAAACTCATTATCCCAAACAGGTTCTCTTGTAAAGCAAAATGAACCTGTTCAAGATTCTGTTAGGGCTAAGTTTGCTTCATCGTCAGGCTATGTTGTCCCAGCACCATCTTTTTCTTACACTGTGGTTCCTCCCCTTTCAAATACTCTGCAGCCGTCGTCTCCTCCTGTTAGTTTCTCTGAAGTATCTTTATCTAACAGATATTTACAAACAGTGATTATCCTTTGTAGTCGGTTAAAAAGGAAAAAAAATCCAATTGCAGGCTTTTAAGTTGACACCGCCACTGCCTGTTGCAGCTCTACAACCCCCTGTTCCAGGCCAGTTTTTAGGCAACAGAGCTTTTTCATTCAGTGTAGTCCCACATGCTAATGTTGTCCCAGCGTCTGGTCAGCAGATTCAACTTGAAACCGTAATTCTCATGGCTTTAGGTGTTAATGATCTTTTATTTCTGTATCAGTTTTTTAAGTTTCTTGACAGGATACTACTTGATCTTTTTGGTAGGCTCCTGTGCAAGTACAGTTTCAAGGTGGAAGGTTTACTCCTTCCAGTGCTTCCTTGCAACCTCCAATTCCAAGACACCCCATCCGTGCTGCTGCTTTTGTCCCAGGAGCTATATCTTCAATTTCAGCTGCACCTATGCAGTTTCCTTTGCCTGCTCCTACAGGAGATGCCACAAAGCAAAGAAATTTCTTGTTCAGTGGGAACAATAAACTTTTGACTGCAGAAAAATCTGAAACAACCCCATCTTCTGAAAAAGTATGCTACAAAAAATGGAACAGTTTTTCTTTGTCTATATGCTTTTATTTTGTATATATACAATAAACTATTTTTGAATTATAGCAGAATACCTCAGATGCTGTTGCAATGATAACTACTAGCACTTCCTCAAGTCTGGCTAGTTCTCTCTCTGTACAAACGTCTCATTGTTTGCCATCTAGTACCTCAATGGCCCCTGGTGCAATTATCAATGCCAGTTCAACAAGCATGTCGATTCCAGTTGCTCCATCTTTTACTGCACATGCTGAAATACCAAGCAATGACAGGGTCCAAGCATTTTTGGGAATTTCTAATTCTGCTGTGGTTTCAAACATTGCCACAATAAAACCAACAGCCACAAGTTCTTTTTCATCACTGAGGCCGATTGTTCCTCTTCCTGCTGCTCTAACCCCTACAACTTCTGTCCCTGTACCAGTTCCTGTTCAGCAAAACTTTCAACAGCCAACAAATCCAGTTTATGCATTACAACCTACAATGGCTCCATCCCCTCAGTTCTTCTGGTCGCATCCACCTCAAGCTGGTCAGATGCAGCATGTGTCATTTTCACCTTACCCTGGCTATCTTCCTGTGCCTTTTCCTCAATCTGTGCAGGGAATACCTCCTGCAGTTCCTTCAGTGTTTGTTCAGCCTCCTGGTGTCTCTCCAGTTGTATCCCAAGTTGAACCAACAACAGGATGTCTCCATCCTGAAAGCAAGTTGATCGGAGAATTACCTTCATCAGATATTGGTATGGTTTTCCATTTTGGTTCCTTTGTGTTGATGTTTTTTCAACTTATTAGTTTATTATCTGCAGATCAGGGTAAAAAATCCATCATGGTTGACAAGGCTGAAAGAGACACTAATAATGAAATAGAAAATGCATGGACAGCCCACAAGACAGAGACCGGTGCAGTATACTACTATAATTCTGTTACTGGAAAATCAACTTATGAAAGACCTTCCAGTTTTAAGGGAGAGGTAATGGCATAAAAGGCTAGCCATATCAAAAAAAGGTCACTGTATTTCAATTTAGAATATAGTTTTTAATGATTTGACCAAAATAATCTACTTTTATGTTATGCAGCAAGAGAAAGCCACGAACCAGTCAGGTCCAGTTTCATGGTACGCACAGTCCAATTTTTAATTTTTTTAGTTCCACATCAAATTTGATAGCATTGCATAATACGTTTCGAGATGTATCGAGTCTTTAAGAAACCAGGATTTACAAATTATGCTAAAAATTCCTTCCTGTACCTTTCTTTTTTCCTTTTTTCAAATTTAAATTAATCATTTTTGTTGTGGTTAGTAACCTTGTCTGGGACAATGCTATGTAAGTGCTTGCAAAATATGACGCTTTGCATTTCCATTAAACAAATGGGTTATGCGTTACCATTTTTATGAATTTCTGATTCATATTCTTTGACTTGCTTTCTCAATTCTAATTCAAGGAATAGCCATATTCATATTTATGAACCTTCAATTTTTTTTAAAGAAAATGTAATATTTTATGAAAAGGATGAAAAATATTAGTTATACTTCTTCTTTTTTACTTTTTTTTTTTTAAAAAGAGTGAGTGATCGAAAAAGAGCAACAAAAATCCTTGCTAATCGTGGAATAAACATATCTTTTACTAAGTTTTACTATAATTGCTGTTTTCTTAACCTTTTCCTTTTGTGTTAATTCCTTTTTCTCTTGGACCACTACAAGGGTGTAGACCTTTTACAGAAAATGCACAACTTCTTTTCCAATGTGACTTAATTGCTTTAGTGTGTCCCTTCTGATATTACAACTTTTACAACCCAAGTTAATTATTGGTTGTCATTGATTTTGCTGCCTTCATGATTTGCACAGGGGAAAATTACCTGGTACTGATTGGACACTTGTAACCACAAATGATGGGAGGAAATACTATTATGATACCAAGAACAAGGTATATTCTTTTTAATCCTGAACAGTTTGTTTTATTTCCAATGTTGGACACTTGTTTGTAGTATCTGAATTGTTGCATATCAATCAAAAGACCATGACCTGGTTTTATGTTTGTTACTCACTGTCTCATAGTTACATTATTTTAGTTGAGGGTCAGTACTTGCTATTTGTGTGGACAGAAGACAATTCAATGAAATTTATAGTTATATACTAGAAAGTTAATTATTCTGGTTATTAAGTGTATTTTTGCATTGATCTTCCAAAAGGCATAATACAGTATACATACTCCATCTTAAAATAAAAAGATTCCATTATGTTTGTATGCAATAGAAGGGGTAGATAAGCAACAAATTACAAACTCAATAATGCAAACCCAAGCTGGATTCAATAAACCTGTGTGCCTTAGCTGGCAAATCTGATGGAGTTGTCTCTCGATTGTCCAATTGCAAGGAAGCAGGAGCAACTGTAAGAAACGAATTTTGTTGATCATAAACAAAGAAGCATTTTTTATATAAAATCTCCAGTAGGCCCATCTTTTAAGACTGTACATAGACTAAGTTATCTAGAAATAATAAAATATAATTACTAATATTCTTGTGGAGAATTAAAAGCTTGACTATGATTCAATTTAGTATATTGATGACCTATTATTTTTTGCATTGTTAAAAGAAAACTTGAATTATGTTGAGTTGTAGTCATTTTCCCTTTGGCCATCTCTTCCAATGTATAAGGAATAGTTGACTCTACATCTTCACTTCGTCTTTCCAGGAATATAATTTATTTATCCTCTTGTGTTTTGGATCTCCCCTGCATTAAGGAATAAATACGTTGTCTTTGAGTAATTGAGCATTGATATTATTGACATTTTTTTTTGTTGCTTTATTCAATGTATTAAGAAACACTGACTAATCAAGAGGCAAGGCTTCTGTTGTCGATTCACTATAGTCTTGCAAATAATAGTCTTGTGGATGATAGTGTTGGCACCAAAATTGGAAGGGTATGGACTTGTTTAGACAACAATCTTTATGGGTGTTGGCACCAAAATTGGAAGAGTAGTTTTCATAGCAGTTTTATAGGACAATTTGTGTGTTTATAAATACAAGAGGATAATTTCTTAAATTGCCTAATTTACAACTGTACTGATTGATATGGGTGAAACTTACCATTCTACTCACTGATTGACATATGAAACCCTTGATACACCTAATACAGAATGTTATCAGCTTGTGAAACTTCTACAAGCATGCTTTCTTCTTCCTTGAGGCTTACACGAGCAGAAGTTCTACTAGAGACTTCTATGAGTTGGAATTTGCTAGCTAGGTCTTTCTTAGGTCTTCCCCGAGCTAGAGTTTCTCCAATGTTGCTCGTCTCATGAGCCACTCATAGAAGCTCTTCTAGAATCCGTGAAGGCTTGGTATGCATTCGTCCTCCCTTGTTTCTTCATCTTCTTCACTTGATTCTTGCTCTTGATGAATATTGTGTTGACTGACACCACCTTGATACACCATTTGCACCATCGACACATCTAGTTCCTTGAGATGGAATAAGACTTTAAATCTTGATCTATTTTATCATTATTTGCTTTATAGTTCACCATTCTTAACACCTGTCTCTTGCATAAGCCAACTATGGTGGCAAGGAATAGACATAAAAAAACCCTTAAGTTAATGAGCTTTAGACTCATAAATAACTACAAACTAACACATGCTAATAGAAATCCCAATAAAATTGTTGATTGTCAAAAGTATGTCTCACGTCTTATCTTTTTTGTATTTGTCTTCTTTACTTTTCTCTAATGGTTTCTTAGGGAGTATAAACGAGTCATCCTTATAGTTTGTAGCATGTCGAACATTCTCTAGATATGATAAGTCATCTAGGGGCTCTTTTCTATAGTGAAGACTTAGTGTTCAATTAAATATACTTTATTCTTAGTGGAAGAGTCAGTAGTAGAGATAGTATTGTTGCTTATCATATAATTATTGGAGATATTTTTAAAGAACCAAGTTATATGACTCGTGTTGATGTTCTTTTGATTTAAGAGTAGGGCCAATATATGAAGCATGAGCTTTAGGTATTGTCTTTTTGGGTACTATTTTTTATTTTCTATTTCTTATTCTACGTGGGTTTGTGCGTTATTATCTATTGTATTTTGTGCTCTGAGCAGTTATACTCTGTATAGCTTCATGAATCATGATAGAGTTATTCTTTATTGTAAAATCTTGATGTTCAATTAAACATACTTTATTCTCAGTTGAAGGGTCACTAGTAGAGGTAGTAGTGCCATTTGTCTTATTATTGATGGAGAGACTTAAAACAGACCAAGTTATATGATTTGCTTAGAGGTTTTTTGATTTAAGAGAAGGGTCACTAAATGAAGTATTGGCCTTGGGTTTCATCTTTTCAGGTGTCAGTTTTTTATCTTCTTTTCAACTCGAGATTGTGTTATTGTTTTGTGGAATTTTATGCTTGGTGCAATGTTTACTCTCTATAGCTTTATGAATCATGATGGACTTCTTTGCGCTTGAGGTAGTCTGCGCTTTCTGGATTATGAACTCCTCTATGGAAGTAACTGAAGATAGATTTAGTTCTCTTTGAATTTTTGGTTGTCCCTGAACGAATTAGGTGTTGACCTAGGCATTCAATACCTATATAAATTTTCAAAGTGGTATCGCTAGTCCACTACACTTAAAAATAATTGTTTTAGATTTATAATTGTGATATGACTTATTGATGATATGTGTGGTAACATATTTTTTCTATAGCGATATTATTCTTCCCATAATTTATCTACTATTTCATTTTATCCCCATAATTTAATGATATTTTGCAACAGTATAGTTTTCTAGGAAATTTTGCATGACACTCTCCAGAATAGCAAGAAGCTTAAAAGGTGGACATTGGTAGCATTTTATTTTATTTTTTAAATAAATTGAAATCATTTTATATATTTTAATATACATGTGATCACTTCCATATGAAACACTTAATTAATAATTTTAATTATGGCATTGAACTTTATATATAAATATATAGTTGTCTAATGTATTTGAAGAAATAAATTTACTGACATATTAGGTATAAACTGCAATGGTTTTTTTTTTGAAAAAAAATCAAGTAATGCAGTGTTTATTGTAAACTGTAAATAATTTTTTATATGTTAATCTATATGATTATTATAACCCTGCATAGAGCTTAATGCATGGATCTGATTCTTTTAGCCAACCTCAAATAGTTAGGAAAACACAACTTGATGGACTAAGCTACATGTATATTGTGGTCTTTAAACTATTAATTTTAGCAAATGCTAAAACTAATTAACAATGGTCTAGTTTAGAAACTAATCTTCGTAGGTTGTGGATTTGACAACCCTAGGCCATGAGTTTATGTAACTATTTTTAATCACAGGAGGCCAGGACAGCATGTACCTTGATAATATTCACTCATCAGCTGCTGCTATTTTTCTTTTCCTTTCACTAATAATCTTTTTGTGAACCTCAGGTTAGTAGTTGGCATGTCCCAGCAGAGGTTGTAGAACTCAGGAAAAATCAAGAAGTAAATTCAACAGAAGGAAATGAAGCTCCACAAGAGGTTGGCATGCAAGGAGATAAAGTTTTTGCTTCTGTTAGCATTGATACTCCAGCTGCACAGACTGGTGGTCGTGAATCTGTGGCCCTGCGTTCTGGACAACCTGTTCCATCGTCTGCATTGGATTTGATCAAGAAGAAATTGCTCCCTGAAACAGGTTCTCCAATAACATCACCTCATTCAACTTCTGGCCCTACTGCATCGGATACAAATGGATTGAAAGCTGTTGAGTCAGTTGTCAAGGGACAAAAGCCTGTCATTAGTAAAGAAAAAGCAAAAGATGCTGCAGATGATGGTAATATATCAGATTCCTCGTCTGAATCAGATGATGAGGAAAGCGGACCTAGCAAAGAAGAATGCATTATTAAATTCAAGGTAATTTTTTTTGTTGATGATTTATGATTTTATTGTAGTGCAGTTTCTTGGAATTAATCATTTTTGGACTTCAAATTTTGAGATGCACATGGAATTGCAACCGATTGGTATCTTAGTAACTTGGGCTTGTAAAATGTCTTTTTAATCATTTTATTGTTGAACTTGTACATCCATGCTACTATCTGTGGTAAGTGTTGCTTTTCAATACATTTGATCACTTTGTATTTCAATACACAGGAAATGCTTAAAGAACGAGGAGTTGCACCTTTTTCAAAATGGGAGAAAGAACTGCCGAAGATAGTGTTTGATCCACGCTTTAAGGTTTGTTGAGTCTAAAGATTATGAATTTTGGGCCTTTCCTACAACTGGAACTCCATGTCTCAGGTTTGTTAGACTTGTTTATTGTGCTTGCTTATAAAGGGATGACTTTATTTCTTTTTGTCCATGTCTGTGCCTGATATTTTGCCTCTATGTTTATGTGCTATAATTATTTGTCACTTATTAAACTTTTTCAACATAGTTTTTGTTTTTTTAGTTTTCATAAATGTTGTTTCTGTTGATTTTGGTAAAGTTAATGGGTAAAGCCGGTTTAATTTTTCATGGAAATGCCATGAATATGTTTTACTATTTTGCACTTTGAGTTTCTTGTTAAGGGATGCAAAGTTGCAAACACAAAATATGAAAGGATAACTAACAAGTTGTAGTTACGTCGTAGTTCAAGTTTAATCACATATGTAATATTTGAAATGCTTTTATCAAATTTCTAATTTTTGTACAATTTTGGAAGCCAAATGTGAAGGCTCAAATGCATTATTCAGGAAGTTAAACCATATATTTCTCAATTTTAATTTGGTTGAGGTTTATTTGATTTTTGTTAATTATTTTTTCTAGCACCCAATTGAAATATCTTCAATCTCTCTTTTTGAATTTTGACAATGTTTCCTTTATTACTGCATAATCCACCTAGCTCACTGTCCTATTGCAGTAGTTAATTATTCTGATGTGAATCTTCTGCCTTTTTCCATCAATATTATCTTTCTTGTCATTTTGAACATTGAATTTTCCTGGCTGATCAAATTTGTAGCTTCTGAACTTCTTTGACGTGTGTAGCAGAAATTGAATCTCTATCAATAAGATGCCAAACAGCAATTCAAACATGGAATAGTAGTCACGTCTATGCTACCATGTGATGGTGATGAAATTCTGCATGTTCTGCATGTTATTTGATTAACTTTCTAGATGAAATCTGCATGTTCTAATGTTATCTCATTAACTTTCTAGATGGAATATGTTGATATTTAGGGTAGTTCTCTATATGTTAGATGTAAAGTATGTATTGAAATTCAAAATGTACATATTTAAGTATCTCTAGGTGAATCATTGTGTCAGAAGAATTCCTTTAAACAAGCATAATTTATTAAGCTTCAAGAGAAAATAATAAATAGGATTTTAACGTATTGAACAAATTTGATGTTTTTCTAAGTATTAAGTCTTTAACAAAATTTCACATAACTTCTTAGGCGATCCTATTTACCTAAAATTGCCAAATATGTGAATTGTTATTATTCATGATGAAATTTTGACTGAAGTAGTTGAATTTGTGCTTAAGGGATGTTCCTAGTATTTCTTGAAAGTACCATCAACTAAAACTAAGCATTTCTCAATCTCTAAATCAAATATGTGTAGTTAAGAATGATTACCAATTTAAGTGGCATATGCTAATAATAATGCATTTAATTACTGTGAATGTTGTTTTTCTTCTTCTTTTGCTTGAATGCATTTGTTTAAAGGTGCATTGAGTTTCTAGTTAACTTGGTTATATATATTAGGTGGAGATTTGTTGGATTGTTAGAAGCGCCTAGGAGGTGAATTGCCGCTCACTTCTTTTTGTGTTCGTGTCTATAAATTAGTATACAATAGAAAATATGAATAAACGCATAATAATACAAATCAATTTATGCGGTGAAGCATTTCCCCAAATTTGTATTCCATGATCTATGATCTTTTATATGGATGACTTCTACATTCCTACTATATTTTTTTCTTCTCCGATATTCTTCAGATGCAAAAAAACCTCTTACAAATCTGTGCTTACACAATGACAACAAGAGAGTACAATTTGTTAAACGAATAACAAAAATATTACAATAACACTTAAACACAATTGAAGTTTTTTCTTTCTCTTATTGTTGCTAGTTTCTTTTGCTTTTGGTTGCTCAAGATGCTAATGAATGCTGTTGCATTCACCAAAGAATCACTACTAAAAGCTCCTAAGCTTTCCTCCTTTTATAGGCTGCTTGTTGTTTTTAAAATCTATCAATTAGTCGACTGATTGGATTGCACTCATTTGTTGACTAATAATTGTAGTTGACCGTTGCTATATAACTTTTTCAAACCAACACCTTCTCACTAGATTCCTGTGCTACATGCATCAATGGCCGATCACCATTACCAACAATTGACCATGCCCCAGTCAATTGCCTAGTCACCAAGAGACTCTTGTCTCTGGGATTTTCTCATTTGCCTAACACAGAGGCTTTCGAATGCCTAGAGACTATTCCTCTGTGACTTCTTCTAATTCCTTATATAAGTTAATCTTGATTTGCCATGACTTCTAATCCTCAAAGTTTATTTCTTCAAGATTTCCTCTATTGCCTAGTGTCAATTAACCTCGACTTATTAGAATTTTCACTTATGCTGCCTCACTCCAACCTAGACTCACTAGGGCTTTTACTTCGCTAGAATTCACTTCTCTAAGAGTTCCTCCATTGCCCGACATTTGTCGAGACTTCATCACTTACCAACCACCTAGTTGACCTCGAACTCCTTGGACTTTCTTTGCTTGCTAACTTCTTATTGGGCTTTTCACTTGCCAACATCACGTTGGACTTCTCATCTCCTAATTCCCTGTTGGATTTCTCATTTGCCAATGCTCCGTTGGACTTCCCTCCTTTCTAGGTGCCCTTATTTGGATTTTGTTTAATGTCGGTCACCTTTGACCTACTGACATGCACAAACAACAAACATATTACTCAAATATCAAAACACAAACCTTAGTATGGTTTGATTGCACCAACAAGATCTTGCTTTGAAATGTGCTGTAATGGTTGTTGGTTTTGCAATGGGGATAAAGCTAATTGATCACACATTATGGCAGTGTGGCAGTATTATTTTTCACAGGTTTTAAAAAATGGTAAACCAAGGAGTAATCTTCAGGTATCGGGGAAGAAGATACTTTTATAAGCAGTTTGTAAGCTCCTCTCGTGTTTTTTAAATGCAGTTAATGATTAGGTGCCATAAAAAAAGATACAGTACTCTTGTTCCACATGTGCATTACAACTAGTGCACCTAATTAGTGGGTTGGACCCTTCTTTTGTCCAAAAATAGTTTTTCTAT
>JBAMHZ010139320.1:0-15575 GCA_037177395.1 Alpinia galanga | reverse complement strand
AAGGGAGAGATTTATGTTCATATAAGAAAGGATAGGTTCTAGCACGACATTATAATAAGCATTCTTAAAGAGATGGAACATTTCAAATCATTACTCAAATTAGTGATAGTGCCTCCAAACTTGACTTGTCTGATAACTATAATGTAAGTGTTACATCAATGTTTCTATTTTTTGTTCCTTTTGATGTAGGATGAAGATTCGAGGACAAATCTTTTTCGAACAGAGGGGGGAATGATGGAGTCAAATTAGTGACAATGCCTATAAGTTTAACTTGCCAGGTGAGCATAATATCAATGCTATATTCAATATTTCTAATCTTTCTCCCTTTGATGTAGGTCATAAAAATTCAAGACGAATCATTTTGAGGAGAGGGGGAATGATAGAGTCAAAGATGTTGAATAAATTGTGACTCAAGAAGCAAATGATGGGAATCAAGATCCCAATTTAGAAACATCCCAGTTAGACGTTCTTGATGATCCATTACACATTAATGGAGGTCCAATTACAAGATCTAAAGCTGAAATGACGAATGAAGCACTTCATGAACTAATTGAAGATGTTAAGGTCAAAGCTACAATTGAAGCAGATATGACAAAGAATGATTCATGTGGCTTAATTAACCTAATTCAAGCCTTAAATGGGCTTAACTAGCTTCGTAAGTCCTATTTTTACATAATGGTACAATTCTCATATTTAGGCCTAATTTCTATTTTTATTTGGGTTGTAATTGTGACTTAAGCCCTATTTAACTATGTAGTTTACTTAGGTCTTTTCTAAATGGACTTCCTTTTACCCTTTTAGGATTTTTAGAATACCCTATAGCTATAAATAAAGGGGGTGACGGCCACACATGTAATCTTGGATTTCTTTATTCTATATCATGATGAGGCTCTCACTTGTTGGTTTTTCATTGAACTAGAACTTATCAAGGAAATCCCTTGTGGCGTTCAAGGACTTATCAATCTAAATCCCAAGGTTGTGGGATCTTCCATCTTCTATACCAAGGATCGTGCTTTCTTAAGCATTGGGTCGAAGTTCTTTCTATCCATTTTATCAATTTAGACTTTCCTTATTTTCTTTCTTCAATTTGTTGTGGGTTCATGAGACATTCTTCTCATTTGGCTCACATCAAAAGCGTACGCATCAACTCTAACAGAAAACATACACATGAAAAGGCATCATGATGCATATTTGTGACTCATGATTTGTTCAATAAATGGTAGCAAAGTGTTGAGTCATTCCTCACTGAATATATACCTATGCACATGGCAATTGCAGATTTTTAATTGCAAGTTATTAGCATTATCGCAAAAGTATCCTACAAAGGACACGTGTCTTTAAATTGGAATTTAGAGGGTGAAGTTGAGTGAAGGACAGCAAAAAATGATTACTTGATTGTCCCTTTGATAGGATTATATCTTTGAATACTGATGTAAGGCTAATAAGACAGTTAGGACAAGTAGAGAAAACAAATTGGAAAATATGCAATGATCACCAATAAACAATTGCATATGACAATATTATAAATTACCATTTAGCATAACTAGGGAATTTGAAAAAAAAAATGGAACCTAGAACCAATAAGTATTTATGAAGGTGCAATGAATAGAATTAAGATAAGGAAATGTATCAAGAAACAACAGATTAGTAGTTCACTTATTGGACAACATGATTAGATTAACTTAGCTACCTTAAGTCCTTATCACCTAACTATAATACTTGTGCTCCTCTTGGGGACATTGCCATAAGAATATTTGATAGGGCATTGGATCCCATATAATGTTCTTGCAAAGTCAAACATAAATGCATCAAATCATATTATTATAAAATTGCTCATCCTGTTTATTCATATTCATAGAAATAAGAAAAAACATTTAGAGAAATCAATAGAAATACACAACAACATGTAAGTAACGGAAAAAGATCAGTAAGTACATCCATTAAGGTACTGTTATAAGAGTTTCTGAAAAATATGTTAAAGCATACGCCAATGTGCCAACAGAAAGAGAAAAGACAGTATCAGTTACTTTAAGCTGTAAGGATGCACATATAAGAAGTTTTATAAGATATATAAAGTATTAAAAGTAAATTTCAACAAAGTGAAAAATCACTCAAGTTACAGATGAAAGTTGATACTTAGAGTTCTGTAGTTCATCCGACTGTTTCCTTTTTCTTTTCAGATTTAATTCTTCAATCGGGAAAGTTGGCATATTGGTTGTTCTTTCCTCTTCTGCAGAAGCATTCTCTACAGTTGTATTTTTGCAGGGTATAGCTATAAAAAGTCTTATATCCTCTTGAGAATCTTGAACAGTGAGAAGCTCATCACATAAAAGAATAGGCTTCTTTTCAGCAATATCAGAATTTTGTATATGATAGACTTCACCACCAATCTCAAGAAGCTTCTTTTTGTATAGCTTCTTGCTAACCCTGACAAAGGTAAGAAAAGAGAGAAATTATAATATTAATGTGATAAGTAGTAATATATTATCATATCATATGAAGCATAGAAGAAATGGCCACTTCATCATATTCATATGCATAGAAAGATGCAATGCCCTATCAGCTTCCTATCTGAGTGAGCTAATTTTAGTTTCAACGTTGAATAGTTTAAGTTGTAGAACTCAAAAAGTCTCTAAAATTATCAATATCATAGCAAATTAATGAGATTTATTGGAGAAAGTAGCTAAGCAAGCAAGACAAATCATAGTGAGGGCAAGAATTCATGATGGTGCATTCGATTCTGAATACCAGATGTAGAGATAACCTTCTATCTGAAACTGGAGAAATTTATCGAAGCATTTTGACTTATTTTTCTAACCTAGATCTTTGCAAGGTTGTGAGATTTAGACATTGATACATCATGATCAACACCAGCAAGGCAAGAAACTACCCTTTTGCATCAAATATCCAAGGATCGCATTTATGTAACAGGCAACAAAAAATCCTAACTAAAGCAACAGAACAAAAGTCCTAAGGATATTTGCAGGGAGCAACCATATATAAAACATCTTCCACATGCATTGAAGAGACAATAATAACAAGGAAAAGTTTGCACCGAGTTCAGAAAAAAAATCATGAAATAGTAGTTTAGAATCACATGCAGATGAATGGCATGTGATTCTATTGAAATCCTGATTTGCATATCCACTTATAAATTAACACCAGAGCTTTAAGAACTCAGACTGATAAAATCCTTTACAATTCTGTACTAGGATAAAAGCATTACAGAATGAAGCACTAACTGAATTTATTCTCAAGAGCCAAGCATAGGCACTGAATATGGCTGCATATCAAGATTTTAAAAATAGGATTTGGCGAACCCAATATAATGATATCCCTAGTTATAGTATTATTTAAACTTATCCATTATTTTGTTACTTGATATAACAAAAAGGAAATACACAAACTAGTACACAACAGCTACGCCTCACTAAATTGAGACCAACTGAACCTTGTGAATGTAAACAAGGAAACATTATACACGAATAGTTACCTGACATGATCACTATTCTTGAATATGCTTGTCGATTCAAACAGTGGTAAAACAAAGTCATCCATCTGAAAATAGAGGAAAGGAGAAAAGGGAGTAGATAAAGTTATTTGTATACTATTTCATATAAAAATTCACTGGTATAGATGTATGCCATCAAAACTCATTTAGCTAGGAGCGACATTTATCAGTAAAAAAACACAAAAACTATAGAAAATAATAATTTATTCGTTTAGCCATAGCTCTATTAGTAATTCGCAATTAATCCGAAAGACATTCAGATTCCAGAAAATCAATTACCAAAATGACCGAAAAGAACAGAGAATCCAGTTCATCATTCATCACGGTTATAAAACCCTTTTTTACTTGGAAAACAAATCTCGAGGTAAAAAAACAGAGTCCAAAAGTAGCATGAATCGGACAATTGAAGAAGGGGGCCAGGCAGGCGGAAATGCTTACGGAGAGGATGATCCCATCGGGGCAGGTTCCTTCGAGGGCGAAGGTGCGAAGGATGTGAGCAGAGACGTCGGAGACGATGGTAAAATCGGGGCGGACGAGAAGCCAGCAACGGACGAAGCCTTCCGACTTCTGCGACTCGGTGAGGAGGTGGTCATCGAACTCCACGCGCAACCTCACGGTGCCTTCCATTACCCGGCGAAGGGGAGAGATCGGAGTAGGGTTTGTCAGGGGCGAGCTCACTCAGTCGTTTTCATTTCCTCCTCTTAAATCTAAAACCCTTTATTTGGCGACCTTCTAGTGTTTACCAGGGTTAGGGGACAGCCTTAGTCGTGCTCATTTTGTTACGTATCTCATAATAATAATTCAAAATTTGAATTTAAAAATAATAATAATGAAACTTTAAAAGAAAAACAAAACTCTGTAATTGGATATTATAAAGTTGCCTTTGCATATTAGAATAGAGAAAGAATCTTCCTGATCCTTCCTTGTCCTTTGACCTTTTCTTATCTTGTATAGCATATTGCAATTATCTTATCAAAGCTATTAGAAAACAACTATTATATGTAATCTTCTCAAGGTCTGTCACATTTTTAATGTGTGTTATAATGAAGTCTTTTCTCTGAGTGAGAAAATCAATAAGACTCAGGAGAATGAGTAGTGCTTGAAAAGACCAATAATATTTATGAATGTCAATAGTATATAAAGAAATAAATAGTACTTGGACAGATCTATAATAGCGCTCAAAAAGGTCCAGCAAACCCATAATGCTCATAAAGCTAAACTAACCATAAAGATCTATAGTATTAAAAAAAATACATAGTATTTAAAAAGATCAATATTGTTCATGAGGCTCGAGAGAGCCAATAATGTTTATAAGACTAATAACATTTGGAAAAGTCAATAATGTTTGGAGAAATGAATAGTATTTGGACAGACCCTAATAGCACTAACTTGTGAGGCTCAGGATACCAATAGCCTACGAAAAGATCCACAGTACTCAAGAAACAAAGCCGATCCTCAATCTTTAGAGGTCCTAGACGACGAAATCGTAAAAATTGAGCTCTCTTATAAGTGAAAATTATTTTTTTCCCTTTATATATATATCTAAAAAAATAATTTTTAGGTCATGGCCAAGCGCCCCAATTGTCCTTCCCTGGCCGTTGCTCTGTCAAGAGAATAAGGGAAGCCTGATTCCATTCTTAATTTGAGATAGATTTCTTAATTAATTTTTTGAATTTCAAAATCAAATCTAAATAATCGATATCATTTTAAAAATTGAATATTTAAATTAATTAAATTGAACTTCGAAATATTCGATTGATTAATTCCATTTAATCCATAATTTGCAGGAAAAGAAAAAACAAAAAACTAAATAAAAGCTCCAATACTGGAAGCAAATACAATGGGCGCGGAGCCGCCGACAGCCGCTAGGGCCATAATGAGACGGCGGTTAGGGTGGTCTTGCCTTGGTCGACGTGGCGGACAGCGCCAATTTTGACGTGGGCCTCCTTGCGCTCGAACTTACCGCGGGCGGCGCGGACGACGAGCAGGCCGAGTCGGCGGCGGAGACTTGGGCGGAGAGCGGGGGCAGCGCTGTGAAAAAATCGCGTTGGAGAAGGAGCAAACCGGCGGCGGCGGAAGAAGGGAATTTGGAGGTTTGGGATTTGGAGTACGTGGAAGAGGCGGATGAAAGGTGAGGTTTTTGTGCGAATATCGATCGAATTTATCACAAACATCGCAAAAGAAAAAAGAGAAGTGCATAATTAAACTCCATGGCCACATATAAGCTGCATGCAACGGAAAATGGCATACCGAAAGATCAACAATGTTAATTATACAGGATGAAAGCGCTGTTAAATCTGGAAAATGGAAAGTTATTAGCAGAAAGATCGACGATGTGTTATAAAGGACGAAAGCACTGAGAAATCTGGTAGATTGGAAAGATGCTTGTTCTCGCTCTTGGTGGGAGCAGTGAGCTTGTCCACTGCGACGAGTCCTCGGTCCCTCCTTCCTTTCAGTGGTGAAGCATCACTGAGTCATCAACAGAAACGTCAGAGCCTGGTCCTGGAAGAAGAGGCTTTGGCCCAGTCATGAACTTTGAGTGTGAGATTCCCATTCTGAGCAATCTCTTTATCTCTCTGTACCTTAAAGGCGTCGCTGAATGATGCTCCACTAAAGGTGGGGCAAGGCAAAGGTCTGCTATCTTGCCTTCCGAGTGCTGCATCTGAGATATCTTGTTTAGATTCACATTCTTCGATTTTACATTGTTTCGACATGATTCAGAAACTGTCAGCAGTGGAGTTGACTGATTCCCCAAATTTTCACATTCGGGAAACCTTTTTGTTCTAGCATTTTAATTATAGTTTTTTCAGAAAGAAAGAAAAGATAGTCTGACAATCTAATTTATCATGAAGATATGGAGTTTCTGTTTACTCTAAGAAAAGCCTTCCTAGGACATACGCTCTCATTTTGGACATCTTCAAATTTATGTTCACTGTTTTTTAGATTTCGAACGAAAGATTGATTAATGGTCATTTATTTTTCAGCAAAACAGAAGAAATGGCTCTTGCTGCTAAGCAACCAAAAACTAAAATAGACGTTTGAATCAAAGTACAATATATGTTTTCATGTTACAAATCTTGGATGATCCAAGGATTCAACGACCACAAAATTCTCCATTAGTTTCTATCTCTCAGTATCTCTAGCCACCAGGACAAGTTTCTGCAGTATCTATTCGAGTCGTCGCCGACTGAATATTACAGAAATAAGAACACACAACATTACAAAACTTGCAGCAACTGTTGGCAAAGCTCTCGATGTGGAACAGTAACAATAACAAAGATCGTCGGACCGGCAAGCTCGATTCCCCGTCGTCGCACCTGTAATCCTCGACGAGATGTTAGGCCTGCAGCAAGCCACCATCTCGGCCAAGCACAGAATAGACATCCACACTTCCGGTGAACTCCCGGCGGGAGGAACACATGGGAACCACCGAGCCTCCACAAGCCGCTGCCATCACTCTATCAGATAAAGAAGGAAAGATAAATTGCAACCCAGGTAGAAGTGAAGAGGAGGTGAAAGGATAGAAAAGAAGAAAACAAAGAGAGAGGAGCAATATTGTCCTCGATCGGAGCTAGCTTTATGTTAGTGCACATTCCACTGCCTTCTCCTTGCATTGCTTTGTACAAATTGAGATGGAAAGCTACACTATTATTAAAGGTCGCGCATGCAGCGCGTTGGACTTTTCCCTTTTGCAAAAAAGGGAGGAGGAAAGTGAGAGGAGTAACGGTGGTCTTGCAAAAACAGGGCTGGTGCCCTTAAAGCTGTGCAAACTTAGTTCTCAGCCTCCACATGAAATGGAAGTTCAGAAAAGATTAACTAGATGGTTGAAATAATGACTTACTGACTGATAACAATTGATGATTCATTTAAACCTTTACTACGATAAGATCAGATTCATAAGACGAGAAGATCAAAAGAATCAACTGTTGCGTGGAAGGAAAACTTGTACAAGTATTTTAATTTTCTGTTTGTCGGGTAAAAAGTTAAAACTGATATAAGAAATAAGAATCATCATCCAATGGAGGAGGAATAATTAAGATCGTAATCTGCAATGGAATAATATCGTCCATGATCACAAATAAAATAAAATAGAATCGATAAAAATATTTCAAGCTTAGAAGGAGCATACATTTCAGTTGAAATTGATAAGAAAAAGCCTAAAAGGTCTCTCTTATTGGTTTATTTAGTTGATAGGATGGACAGATTGAAGGATGGATGGAAGTGGACAAAAATAAAAGTTGAAAGGGGCATCATGCTCAGACAGAGAACTCACAGCAAAAAAGTTCTATCAGGTATCTCACTTGCAATTCTCCAAGAGTCTAAAATAACTGCACCTGGCATCGTGCACATTTATTGAACCCAACAATTCTGATCTCTGAATTTTAAGAAGCTCAGACATTCTACCAGCATTTTTTCCAGGCAATTTAACCCAAATGTGGAAGTAATTACAAACACGGGGAAGATTCCTAACAAATGTAGGAACCAGCAAATTGTACAGTTTGCATATTCATGTCTGAGAATTTACAAATCATTTCAGAGAGTCTAGAGTAGCGTCGACTAAAAACACTGGCCAAAGCAGAAAAATCCTTTGCTATCCCTGGCGGCCTTCATACCATCGCCTATTTCATCTCGAGCTGCCATCAGTGAACTAGTGCCGGGAGATTCAGGTGGTAAAACCACATTTTCTGAACTGAAGGCACGCAATGGAACAACATGCTCAAGAGGCGATAGAGTGGAAAGGTAATGTAGAAGCATCTGAACTATCTGACTAAAATTGGGTCGTGAATTTGGATCCTCGTCCCAACAAGAGGTTAAAATCAGAGCCAGTTCCTCTGGAAGGTCATCTGCACTTGGCCTGAAATTCTAAGAAAAGTAAAGGAGAAACAGTTCAACTTCAATCACCTTAAAAGGACTGCAAGGATTGCACATGCTGAAAAGTGGACTACCTTGAAAGCAGCTGCATAGGCTGCTTGCAGGTTGGACATGCCTTCGAAAGGAAGCCGATTGTGAAGTAGCTCCCACAGCACAATTGCAAAGCTGTATACATCCACCTTGTGGTTGTAATGCTTCTTCTCCCCATGCCTTAAAGTAACAGTGCTGTATAACTGTACAGAAATTCAAGTCAGCTATCATTTAGAAGATGACACGGTATCCAAAAATAGATTATACATCAAAGAATTTATGTGAACATTATGATGCACCTCAGGGGCCATCCAACGATATGTTCCTGTCTCAGCAGTCATCATCTCCGTTAATGTTTCTTCTCTTGCCAAACCAAGATCGACAAGTTTAACTGTCCTCTGATCTGCGCTCAATAGCAAGTTATCTGGCAAGGAGATAATGGTGGAGATATGTCAAGAGAATTTATTAAAAAAGGGGGTTAAATTTTATGCCTGTGCTTACTAAAGCAGTTAGAATGAACACAAGAGTTGATACATGAACCATGTCATAGAAGTTGATCGAACAAGGAACCAAAAATCATCCCAAAACCAACCAACCCTATACAGATCATTGATGGCAAGCCTTCTACAAGGAAGTCCAAGTGCAAGGGGCTCATAACAATGCAGGTCTATTTTCTCAGTAGAGTTTACTTGGAAGCCAGCACTATTTTCCTAAGAAAATTGGCACTATTTTCCTATCCTAAAGGTCCAGCATCCCTGGGAATCATATGTTTGAGACTGCCATCTCTAAATCTTCCATATTCCTAATAACTAACCGTACTGCTAAATTAATTATGCAAAATTAGTATTAGTGCACATATCCACTGATTGCAATGCACCTGAGATAGACTTTGTTAGCACCAACAACTAAGAAGATAAATTCTATGGTATAAAGCGCTGAAGTCCACTTGGAAGGAGCGGGAATGTCAAATACTATAATGATCTCATATCTTAAGTTTACAATACTGTCACTTAGGCTTGGATGGATTGTTAATTTGGTCATGATCCCAAGATCAAGTTATGGTCCCTGATATGCAATAATTTATATCTTTTTCCTGACATTTTGCTAATTGTTCACAATATTAGAACTTCATTGATCCAATTAGAAAGGAAAGTGATACCAAATGAACCACATAATACAACTTGAAAATGGTCTTAACCTCAGGTGGATGACCTTTACATTGTCCTGTCTTTATATCATCTACTGAACTGTTGCCTCCCACATAGAATATAAATTTGTTTCATTTGCCATAAACAAGTATTAATAATTTATAGCAAGAAAACAGATAGGGAACATTCATCGATACTGTCACTCTTACTCCTTAAGAATATGGAATAAAAAATGTAAAAAGATAAATTTCAAACACCATAGAACTTGGATTAACAAGTCATTTTGTGAGTCAATGGAATGCCTATCTATCCATGTCTATGCTATCATTATATAATGGGCCATCTAAACAAAAATGCTTTTTTTATGGCATGAGATGGTCGTGCCTAGTAGCCACATATCCCACATATCAGCTGCCCTCTTTATGCGTCTGTTGTATCAGCTCTGGCAAAAGCTTTTGGACCTAGAGAAGGGCACTATATCACACTTAATAACATGGAACAAAAAATGTAAGATAAATTTCAATCTCTATAATTCTAATCTTAAATAAAAGATGCTTCTTTGCTTCTAACTATTAAATTTGATTGATTCAAAGAAGATGGTATTTTTCAAACTTTTAAGGATTGATCACATCTTGCTCTGCATCTTCTCGTCAATGGCTGATGTCAAAGGTGATAACTAATAAAAAAAGAATGCGTTTGAATTTCTGCATGGACTGAGATGAAGGCAGAAAAGTAACAGACTAGAACAACCTCAATAACTACAACCCAGTCACCACTTTCTTACCAATGATCCTGATGGTTCCTATATAGCTGTGGTAAGTCTATAAAATAGCTTTGAGAAATAGATCTTCCAAAAACCCAAGCTTCCCATAAAGTGTTAATTGGTGCAAAAACTGAAGGTATAAAAAAATCAGTCTGACGAGAACCCACTGCAGTTTGTATAATTAGTGCATTTAGGTAAGAAAACATTGGTCTGTTGGCAACTCAGATCAAATTCAGTCAGCTAAGCATTTCCTATATATCCAACAAGAATGGATTCCATTATAAACAAATCTATGATCTACCCACTTATCTGAATTAAACCAACCAATTTGTTAGATAACAAATAAGGAGAAATAAGGTAAGATATATTGAACTTCTAGTGGCTATTTCTACCAGCATCTTGTTTGTCATCACTATTTGATACATCTTCCTAATTTGGTTACCCGAGTTGCTACTCATGTTCTTTTAGTCAAAAGATGCATACATTGTTTATATCATTGAGGTATTTAGATGCATGACAAATGATATATCATTCAAGAGTTAAGCAGCCTTTTTTTACTCCAGGTTAAATTTCCAATGACTTTCTAGGTACTATGTGACTAAAACCCTCTCATTCAAAACTATCAAACATGGTGCAATCCTCAAAGCTCCACACCTGTTGAGCTTCTATTATCTGGATGTTTTCCTTATAGAGTTTCATCTTCATTGATATCCAGATTGGCATTTTTGTTATATCTGAAACTTCAGAAGGCTTCACTTGTGAAATGTAATGGTTTTGGATGTGGTTTATTATGGTATTTGGTAATATACCACAATATTAGCAACAAGATGTCATGCACTCGAACTATTCAGTCAGTCTTTCCAATAGGTAATTGAACAAAACTATGGGATTTATGGTTTGCTATATTTTCTATAATTTTTTCATATATAATATCATTCCTTTCTAATACACATCCTTGGTAAGCTTACACATGTATCCCAATATTCTCAGCTTTGTGATGCCAACTTTTGAACATGTAGTTTCTTTACTCTTTGGTACGCTTTTTTTTTATAATCCAGGTATCGAGGCTTCACTCGACTAATCCCGGAGGTAGATGGTCTTCTCTCTTTAGTTCGTCCACCAGGTAAATCCGAAAGCGCATGTGCTATACACACCTAAGGACAAACATTCTGAGTTTTGCTCCCAGCAGAAATCGAACTTGATCCTCGAGATTGTGGCGCAGCTTTATCACTGAGTGCTTTAACCACGGTACCGTACCTAGAGGGGCTACTCTTTGGTATTCTTACTCATATAAAAATGGTTAGTTACAACAAAATTTTAGAAAATTTTTCTTAAGCCTAAGGGGTTCATGACAATTACTGAGATAAATTACCAAGAGTTTGATAATTAAAGCCTTCCAATCATTTTTCAAGCTCTTGGATTCTTTTGGGACTTGTATCACTTAAGAACAAGAAACTAAGAGGTGTTTTCATGACTTCTTAATGCCCTAAAGCTCATCAAGAGCTTATACAAAACCCTCAAATGCAATGCATCACTTTCAGTCATCTTTAATCGAACACATGCACACAAGTGAACATTGGCAATGGCTATATCACAATTCATCTAGAAATCACTTTTAGTAGACTGAACAATTGTTGCTTGAAAAGAATCATTTTGTTACTCAAGTCCTCTACCCAGTCAACTGACATGACATGTACAAAAATGGACTAAGCAATCCCCTTCACTTGGCTAGTACTCCACGTGAGCCTACCAAAGGTCGAGCGGTCCAACAAACTATTACTAGAGAGACTATCACACAGATAAGGATTTCACAACCATCAAGTCCTAGATAGCCCACCAACTACCTAGGCAATCACAACATCAATGTTTCATGCTTAAAGACAAACCAATGTTACAATCACTCAACATAATTTCTTATAGTTCTCAACCCTTCAAGTCTTCATCTCCACATGTCCAATGAGCTCCTCCTCGAGCTCTATAGGAATAACTCGATTCAAGTAGCACCTCAATCCATACCTCCAATTCTCAAGCCCACCAAGATACTTCTTAAAGGAGTGTGTTGACTACTCAAAGGAATGAGTTAATTAAGTCTAATGAATATATATAAAAACGACTTACTTGAAACGATGCATCAATTACTAAAAGGATATGTCAACTAAGTGTTAGAAGTAACTATGCTAAAAGAGTCATTCAATCACTTGAAAGGGTGGAGCAAAAAGTAATTAGAGAGTCGTCGATTAAGAGTGAGCAATTGATTAATAATTGAACCGATCAAACCGATTAAACTAAAACCGAACAAATTGTACTTTTTTTGAACTAACTGAACCGACCGAACTTTCTAATGAAAATTGAATAAACCGAACCAATAAAAAATCGATTAACTCGATTGAAAACCGAAATAACTAATTTTTTATCTACAATCAACTGACGATAGACAGTCATTTAGTTGAAAAGAATTACGATTTTACGATTTTGAAGTTGCGGTTTAAGATCATCAGTTGACTATTATATTTTAGCAGTCGACTGGTGATGGATAATCAATTGAACAGAATGCGATTTCATTATTTTGAAGTCACGGTTTTGAGTTAGCTCGGTAGGTATATTTTAATAGTCGACTGATGATCTCTAGTTCGGTTTACTACCAAACTAACCGAATTAGCATATATTTAAAAAAAATCCAAATTAATTGAACTGAACTTTAAATTTCGGTCAGTTCGGTCAATTAATTTGGTTTAATCAATATTTTGCTTAACCCTAACATCAATAACTTAAAAGGGTGTTTGCACTAGTCGAAAATGTGTAACTATTTGAAAGGATGTCATATTGCCTAAAGGATTATGTCTACCTAAAGAAGTGTCTAGAAACTACTCGAAGGGGAGCATTTACTTGAAAGGGTTTCTACACTACCTGAAAAGAATACATGTACTTAGAGAAGTGACTATGTTGGCGTAGGGAGCACCACTCCTATGTTTTGATGAATGAGCCAAAATTTAAAGTTAGAATATATTTGTGATCCAATATGAGTGTTAAGTGTGCATGACTTAACAGAAAAATCCTAGTAGATCAGGTTGACTAGATACTAAACAATGCGATGAAAATTCTAGTAGATCAATAGACCAAATACTAGGCAAGAAGTTTTGACAGATCAGGAGGATCAAACACTAGACAAGAAGTCCAGTTGGATCAGCAAAGACTAGACAACTAACAGAAAATTCAGATGGATCAGAAAGACCAAACATCTAGCAAGACAACTCGGTGGGTTAGTGAGGACAAAACATCGAGGAAGGAAGTCTTGGTGGGTTAGGAGATCAGACGTCAAGCAATGAAAGTCCAAACAAGTAAAGTAGACTAGATGTTTGGTAGGTAAGATCTCAAAGTGGAGAGATGAAACTGAGTCCTCGATTGAGGGCAAAGATAGGCGTCGATCCGGCTAAGGGTCCAACCTAAACTTCGTGGTTGAGATTGGGCAGTAATACTACTATCAATTTGATTTATACATTTGCTTGTGCTAACTCTATGTTGTAGGGTTCCAAGCGACTGGACCGAATCCAGATACCTAGGATGCAAATATGGTCAGGTCGAACTCAAGGACACTAGAGCGCTTCAAATCGACTGGAAGTTAGCCTCGGATGGTAGATACATACAGGCAACTAGACCGCGTCAAGGCACTTGGGATTAGAAAATACCAAAAATACGACGAAGCGAATAAAGGTGTCCTGGAGTCGACTAGACCAGGTCCAGGCGCCTGAGAAGACCGAGTTGCCTAATCGACAGGCTGATTTGGAGTCGCTTGGAAGGTGGTTCAGGCCCTTGGAAAAGGCCTATAAAAGCTTGGAAAAGGCCTATAAAAGAAGGGTTGCAATAGCCATGAAAATCAACTAACTTATTCATCCCTCAAGTGCTTCACCTTCATTCGCAAAGCTTCGTTGTGTCATTCCGACACATCGCTGACAATTAAGCATCTTCATCCAACTTTTTTATTGTCGGCATAATTTGCATTTGCTTTTGTGCTTAATATTGTGAGGGAAGGTAGGGTGTCATTTTATCTTAATCTTTTGTAAATGATCATCCTCCAAGTTTAGAAATTTTTGAATCGGAGGGATTTTAGTGTCTTGCCCATTGAGTGCCCTAGAGAAGGGTTATGAGTCTTTGAATAACAATCCGACGAGCACTGTGAACCAAGGAAAAAATATATCGTTTCATTTATTTTTCTGTTGTGAACTCTACTTAAAAAAGATAAGAAAAGTTTTTAAAATATAATAAATAAAATTTTAATACTAAGATTCATCCCCCCTCTCACAGACATCTTCAATCCTACAATTGGTATTAGACAAAGGGGTGCTATAAAATTAGTGCAACCATCAAATTGAGCAATTAAAAATTTTCTTTATTTTTAAATATATTTCTATCATTTTTTTAGTTAAAATTTTCATCCTGCATTACTTACCAAGACTTAGTCTTGGAAAATTCTTTTAGTTCATTTGTGTGTAAGATCTTTGTAAAAGTCTATGTCCCATTAAGAGGGATATAGTACCGTCTACCCTCTCCTCTCTTTAGTGGAAAGAATTTCGGTTATTGGAAATAATGAATGGAATGTTTTCTCAAAACGGATATAGACATATAGTTCACAATAAAAAAAGGATATGCGACTCTGGTAGATGATTCATGAGAGCTACTAGATCTGGAGAAATAGACCACTGACATGAAGAAAAAAGCCCAAATCAATTTCAGGCACTCAATACCTTGCAATGCAGGCTTACAAAAGAAGAATTGAATCGAGTCGGGCCATTCGATAATTCCAAGGAATTATAGGATAAGCTGATCGAATTACATGAAGGGACAAGCGACATTAAAGTAAGAAAATAAGACATTCTTTCAAATAAGTTATTTAATTGTAAGATGCAGAATGGGGAAACTGCGAGTCAACTCCACACTAAGATCAAGGATATCCTGAATGAGCTCCACCTCATCGGCCACCAAATTGAAAATAGAGACTTAATAAGGTATGCTTTAAAAGCTTTTCCCCGAAATGCTTTTTGGGCTTCGATGGTAGAGGTCTATAAAGTGTCCAGGGATCTTTCTATAATTAAACTAGATGAATTATTTTGCGAATTAGAACTATACAAACAAACTAACTCGAATCAAACCGAAAATAATATAGCTTTGGTTGAAGGTCCGAACAAAAGCAAAAAAAGGAAAGTCAAAATCCAAATCAAAGCTCGAATCCGAAGATGAATCAAACTCATATTCA
>JBAMHZ010139213.1:0-15577 GCA_037177395.1 Alpinia galanga | reverse complement strand
AACTGAGGTGTATCAGGGAGAGTCATGGGTGAGATATGTCAATGTTTACACAGACGGCAGAACAGTTCAAAGACATCGCGTCTACTATCAGCTAGTAAACAAACATATCTTCACAAAGGAAGGTTCAAAGGGTAATACCTACCTCTCTTATACTGGACTCAACTGTTGAATGCTATCACATATCTTATTTCTATTCATGTGGGGGATTGTTGGAAAATGTGAATGGAAAAAAGGTGGAGGAAAGAGTCTCTTCATTGTGTATAGGACTTTAGTCCTACATTGAAGGTTTTGAGGCTTAATGTTTGGTTTATATTGTTTCACAAGCATGTATGTTGTGAACAAATGCTTAGGGAGAGGCTCTCTCTCACGCACGCGCCCGTAGGGGGGGGGTGCAGATCCAGGGTCCGGATTGCACTAAACCCAGGTGACTCTTGTGTGAGCGCGACCTACACGCGTCGAATGTTGGACCGGTCAGGACAAAATTTGTCCAAGAAGATAAACCAACATTTTACCATCTGAATTTTTGCTCAATAATAATGGATGCATTAATGGTGATTAATGAGATCCCTTTGCTCGTTCGAAACGCTTGGCATTTTACTGCGGCGAGTAAATTCAAAATGTTTGACATTTCACAGCTATGGTGAGTAAAAGTCATTAAATGACTTTTATTCATCCAGTAGGAAGGAGGAACCCTATATAAGGGAGCCTTGGTATTGAGCAAAAAGGAGTAAGCGAACAAAATCCATCCACCTGCGTGCCCCTCTCGTCCTTTCTCTTTGTTTGTTGAGTTTTCTTTCGCTCGACAGAATCTAGTGATAGCACTTAGGTGCATTTCAGTTCGCCGCGACTACTTGTGCTTGGTAGAGCTCGTGGTTTCGCCATTGTATCCTAGGAAACAGATATCCTGTGTTAGCCTCTAAGCACCGGAGGTGGGACGAATCTGTTTTAAATAATCTACGTTTAACGCAGGCCTCGGTTCTTCATCTTTAAGCAATTTGGATCGGCTCGACACTCTGCAAATCAGCTTGGTAGTTTGGCTTGGCTCGGCAATTCAGCTCGGTACTCTGCAGCTCGGGTCGACAGTTTGGCTCGACCCTCTACAACTCAGCTTGACAATTTGACTCGACACTCTATAGTTCGGCTCGACAGTTTGACTCGACACTTTTCAGATCGGCTCGGTAGTTTAGCTCGGCTCGATAATTTAACTTGGTAGACTAGTTCTGTAGATAACAGCTCAGCTCGACAATTTAGTCATGCATAATAGCTCAGCACGAAAGTAATTCAGTTCAGTAAATAACTTTTTAAGAAAGTTACTCAATAGCTCTTCCTTTCCCGACAAATAGAACAGGTTGACAAAATTGATGAATTAAGACCAATTCCATACTAAAATTGTGTAGTTCGTTATCATAGAATATTCTCACATATTATTATTTTTCAACGGAGACAAAAAAAAAATCATAACAAAAAAAATAAAATTATTATTTTTTATAATAGATAAGTGACATTTTCTGTTTCATCTATTGAATAAATTTTAAGGATCCACTCAAAAATCAACCTTTAAATTATTTGTCCCTATGTGCTAGTCGCTCTGAGTTTCTAATTTACCTCCTTTATATATAGGAGTAACAATAAGAACTGCTAATGTAACGATTCCACTTTTTTTTTTAAATTATTCATCCCTATTAAAATTAAAATTTTGATCCTCTTAATTATTGCTGTGACTATTTTGTCATTATACGATAATTTGTTGTGGATAGAATGTTCCTTTTATTATTTGCAAACACAAATAAAAAGTCACTATAAAATTGTGCTCTAATTATTTGTCCATAGAATTTTTTTTAACATATTATTTATCACTCCAGATTAAAAAAAAAGTAAATTTAATGGGGTTTAAATATATTGAGAGAAAAAAACACATATATTAAGTCAAATTGTCTAAAAAATATCATAATTTACAAATAGAAATCTTTTCATCTTTTACTCAAATTTGAGTAAGATCAATTGAATGTTAACTTTTATTGGACTGTATATGAATATTTAAGAATTAGAGTTTGCACAATAAAATAATGAGAATAAAATAAACAAAATTTAAACACAAAAAGATAGTATCAAAACAGAAACCTTAGAATAATGGTTGAGTATCAAACACTTGAGGTGTATAGATTGTGTATTTAGGCCCTCTTCCTTCCCATTTACAGTAGCAAGGATGAGTTTAAGCAAAGAATAATTCATTTGCATAGCTTCTATATCAATTGACTTAATTATGATCAATAAATTGAAAATTCAATATGAAAATCTTGTTAGCCAACGACTAATATTTGATTGACTCAATTGCATCTCGTCACAAGTTTGTTTATCAACGATTTCCAATTTCACTTGACTCCATAAGGATCTATCAACTTGAATCTTGTTCCCTCAACTACCATTTTAGTAAGTTTTTATTCAAATACAAGATTTTACTTAAAATAGGTTATTGACTAAGCATCTCAACTGACTTGGACAAATAATAATCGATCGAATCATCGATTTTATGTGACTTGCACTGTGAGCCCTAGTAAACTTTTAAGATCAAATTCAATTCTAGACTATGATCAAGCCTATCTAATTTGAAAATGTGAACTCGAACTTTATAAGTCACTTAATATTATTGTAGTTTTATATGATTCAACAGTCAACTTTCTGTCAGATGCATTAAGTCCATAGTCACTCCGTATGTCATTCTTCATTAGATCACTTGCGAAATCCATCTCTTGCAACTGTCATCAAAGTTGTCGGACCAACTTCATGCTCCTGGATTACAATCTCTTGGATGTGCAACCATCTCTTATGGTCCTTTAAGCCATTGAACCATATCAACTTGTGCTCTTCCTCCCCGCACTGCGTTGTGATCCGCGCAGAGTAGTACCTGTATTCAATAGGACTATAACGTAGGATCAGAGTGTCTGGCCCAATCACTGCACAAGACAAGTTAATTTGTACCTGGTAAAAGGGCTCAAGTTTGCGATGGACACTGTATAGTTGGCCACATCAAATGTTCATAAGATGAGATCAAATCTTTCTTGAAGCCATAAAAACTTGTATTTGATCCTGAGTCATGATGTTCCGCGAGGAGAATAAAGAAGAGTCACAGCCTTGATCGGCTTTCACATCTGCATGGTAACTGACTAGGCAATGTGTTAGTTTCGGCCATTTGATAATGCCATAACATGCAACACCCATTAGCATGCAGAACAAATGGTAGGAAAATACAGAGTAGAAATGTTGCAAGTTCTGCTAATGCATTGATCACTATTAGCGTAACTACAACAGCAACACTGCATCTAATGGTAGCATAATTTCCATGCATAAGCAAGACAATAGCACTTTCTAACGCTTCAATAGGAAAACAAAAAAACTTGAATATTTGATAGCTTTTGGTGATCATTTTGGTTCATGGATTAGGTTGTATTTTTTTTTTTTTCCAGCATTTCACTCATTGGTGTAGATGGAATGACTATTCTGGGAGATTGAAAGGCCATGAAGAACCTACAAATGAAATATTTTGATCCACAATTAACTATTCTGATAAGGTTTCCAACACAAGACCAAGTTAAGACCATCCTAGCCAACTACGTAATCTAATGAGTTAGTATTTTGGTTGAAAAGTGGATTTTGATAAGAACTCTTTTACTGGGTACAAGACATATAGCGCATATTACAATGTACATTGGAAGAACCTAAAAACTCACCAGTAGTCCTTGCAAGAGCACTCCCCTCCGGAAAAATGGTGGAATCTATTTCGGTCCCTCACAGTCAATTGCCTATCATATACCAAGGAAACAAACTTGATCGCCAGATGGCAATCTTCACACACACGAAGATTCTTAAATATCCGAATTGTGGACTTCGGTGGCAAGCTCAGAAGGCCAAATGCTATTGCTAGCTTCTCACTGTGCCGAGCCAGTGAAGACTCTTTCAAAGGTTCGTCAATGTCTTGCAAAACCAAGGATGTAATGGGACAGTAACCAGACATTTTCAGTTTATTCATCATTTCATCAATCATTTCACTAATCTCTTTAGACTGTGGGTGAGACTCATCACCAGATACAAACTCAAAAACTGTGTTGTCAACCTCGATCGAACTGCTCCCAGGAATCCTTTTGATGCATTTCCTTCGCAGCAATTTTCTAATCCTACTGACGCCATCCCACATATTGGCCTGTGCATATATGTTTGATAGAAGCACATAATGTCCATCCACATAGGGCTCCAAAAGCACAAGGTTCTTGGTAGCTTCTTCAGCTAGTTCCACGTTTTTGTGAATTCGACATGCATTCAGAAGTGCCCTCCAAATAACAACATCTGGATTGAATGGCATGTCTTTTATGAGTCCTATGGCTTCCTCGAGTTGTCCTGCTCTTCCCAGTAGGTCAACCATGCATCCGTAGTGTTCAATCTTAGGCATAACACCATACACATCCTCCATAGAGTTAAAATGTGCCCAACCTTCAGTCACAAGACCAATGTGGCCACATGCGCTTAAAACCCCAACAAAAGTTATCTCATCTGGTTGAATTCCTTGTGATATCATGTCTGAAAATAGATTGATGGCGACCTTTCCATGTCCATGATTTGCAAGACCTAAAATCATTGCACTCCATGTGAGAACATCCTTCTCATTCAACTCACTGAAAATTTTTCGAGAAGTCTCAATGTCTCCACACTTGGCATACATATCAACTAGAGCAGTCCCAAGTCTTAGATCTAGGTTCAGTCTCTTCTTGTCAATAAGCCTGTGCATTGCCCTGCCCATGCCTAATGCTCCTGTGTCACCACAAGCAGAGAGGACGCTCACCATTGTCACCTCATCTGGCACCACATTTGCAAGCTGCATCTCATGGAATAACCTCAATGCGTTGCTAGACTTCCTGCTTTGAGCGTACCCCGAAATCATTGAGCTCCATGACAATAAATCCCTCTCACTAGTTCTATCAAAGATCTCTTGCGCAGCCACAAGGTCGCCGGTCTTAGCATAGCCATGTATCATGGTATTCATGGAGACCAAGTCTCTCATGGGCATTTCATCAAACAGTTTACGGGCTTCCTTAATATTGCTACTGGCAACATACATCCCCAGCATGACGTTGTAAGAAACCAAATCTCGGACGGCCATTTCATCGAACACGTTCCTCGCTTGGCCGACGGCGCCAACTTTTCCATACATGTCGACCAGAGCAGTCTGGACAAACACATCGAGCGCAAATCCCAGCTTAACGACGAGGGAGTGCAGTGTCTCCCCGATTGTAAAAGAGCCCAACCCACCACACGCCCGGAGAGCCAACGAAAGGCCGAAGGTATCGAGAGCTACGCTTTCGCAGAACCTCATTCTCCGGACTAAGCCGAGGGACTCCGCCGGGTTCCCCGTCTGCAAATGAGCGCGGATGAAGGTGTTCCAGAGAAAGGCGTCGGGCACAGGAACGCGATCGAAGATGGAGCGGGCGAGGTAGAAGGAATCAGGGGAAGGGAGGGAGAAGCATCGGCGAAGGAGCTTGGCGGCGACGAAGGGGTGGAGGTCGAGGGAGGTCTTGGAGAGAAGCGGGAGGATCTGGAGGAGGTGGGAGAGGCTTGTGGAGTCTTGGATCAAGGTCATGGCCTTCTGGAGCAGAGTTGGAGGCTGCGGCTTTATAAACACCATGAACGAATACCAATGAATGGTAAGGGGGTGAGAGAAAAATTGCGAAAGGTTATTTCCTAGATATCACGCGCTTAACTAAATTTTAAAAATTATTTAATTTTTAATTATGATATATTTATTCTTTTAAAAAAATCTTTAAATGAAATTGATTTTAGAATTTCTTTTCCTAAATAAATTAAGGAATCTTTTGTCGCTTTTAGTGGTTTAATCCGGACTTCACGATTACATCATTCCTAAAAGACTATCCAATGCCGAAGATTTACTTTATCCACCGGATAAACTCCTACACACATTGCCCCTATGAATTTTTCTAAAATTCATCATATTATGTCTTAGTAGATGATTAAATTGTATTTTTCTATAAAATATCATTTCACCTTTCCACTATGGGGCAAAATTACGGAGTTTGTTTTTACCTTTGATTTATATTGATGATTAATAAATTTTTTAATGAAATCGAATCAATTCAAAATGATCCAAAATGCCTTCTACCTATTGCATCCAAATTAAAATGCTAAATAAAATAAAAAAAATTCATTATATTTTTATACTTTATTTTATCATTTTTACAATAAATAAAAATAAATTGCTTTAATTTGATAAAAATCATTTTGAATTATTATAAATAATTATAAATCAACTAAATATGTTAAATCCATTGACGCTTTTAAATATATAAGCATGTGCTACTTTTTAAAAGCAGGTCAGCAATGATAAAGAATAGAGCAGGCTACAGATTCAGGGAAAATTGACAATGATATCACCACTTAATGATGAAGAAGATGTCAGCTTGTTCACTACTGATATTCAATATCTGCAAAGGTGATGGTCACTAAGTACAAACCCATAGAAAATTGACATTGGGTTAACTTTCCCTTTGTTGTGATTCAGTTATCTTGTTCATTTCTTGTCCTGACACCTTATGTTTATTGAAAACTTTGTCAAAAAGTCTTTTGCTAGCCAAAAGAATCATTCATCAATTTCTGTAATCCTCAAGAAAAAAAAATCCTTAGCAAGAGGATGCAGGAAACACAGGATTGAGGCAGGATTACAAGCAAAACAAAATTATCTCCATGCCACAAATCCTTAGCAACTTTAATGTGAGACAAGATCTCACTCACTGTTTCATGGAACCCTTGAGTGGAATGATATAAAAGAAAATACATCAAGAATTTGTGCTTGAAACTCTAAATTGTACAGTGTTCCCATGCAGTTTTCCCATAAAACAAACAATTACTCTATTTTTAGCTCTTTCCATTTCCATGTTTTAAATGTTGAGTTTCAGGCAAAGCAAGCTTTTATTATTTTTCAAAAGTAATAGTAGTTTTGAAATAAGAACTTGAGGAGAAATCCAATGAAAGAAAAGCAACATAAGCATACCGCATCAACTTGAATTGATTTACTATTATGGGCTGATGTACCAGAAACTTGAATAAGTGCAATGCCATCCGAAGTGTAAGTTTCATCATTGATGTTTTTCTCTGTTAAAAGCTTTTTGTAGCCAGAGCTGGTTCCACCCTAAGCAAGACAAGTCAAAATGAACAATACGAAAAAAACTGATCAAACCAAGCACTAATCAAAACAATCAAGATTAATCTTCACTGAAAATAGTTGGTTCACTTTTGCTGTGGCAAATGGGAAGCAAAATAAGGCAATCAAGCAGTACCTTTAAGACAACCATAGGTTGAAAAAGTGCAATAAACTGTGGTGGCTCTTTGCCTTGAAAGACATAGCCCTGCAGGAGAAAACAACTCATCAGGCCTTTTCTTTTGTCACATGCAAAGATACAACCCGGTTAACTGGGTACCTGAACAGGTCTTCCTTTCAATGAGCTGCAAATTGAGTTAGACAACCGAGTAGCCGTTGCACGATCATCCTGGCACAAAAAAAATTCATTGTAAAATTCATTAAATAAAAGCAAGCCAATAAGCTGAATTACATGTATGGAGATAATCGGAAAACAAGGAAACAGAAGGCTGAACCAAAAAAGACATTGTAATCCCTGGAACTTGTGATGCACACACATAGTAAAGTGTCAAAAAATATCATTAAATGCATAAACTGGATCAGAAAAGCCACTGACAGGTTTCAATAATTCAATCAAATAAGTATTGGGAACTCACACATTTAACTCTAATTGTTCACAATGCTGAATATCCCCCTACCCCTCACACCTTTGTCTTCAGTTGGTTCACCTTCTCTAACTATAAAACTAACTAATTGTTGTTCAATATTTTCATATCATTTTGGCCATTTTCTCATTTTATCATCTAACAGAACTCGAAAAATATATAAATGACAGAGTAATTGACATAAAAAGAATGGGGATTTGTTGTGAAAATGAACTTTGAAAAGCATAAGACATATAAGTCAATTGGAAGAAATTAATTAAATAATCTTGCATGCACTTAAAGATGGTCAAAAATGCAAATCACTTCTAACCACTTCCAATAATCTAATATTGATTGAGTTCGTGAAAACTGTGAATCTACTCAGAAAGAAAAAATGGAAAATTCAGGTTCATAAATTCCAACCTTACTCAGATATCCATCTTGGTACTTTCTCAACGTACCTGAACACTGTCCTTTCCCATCCAACAACACAGGTAGTATTCGTATTTTTTCTCACCAGCACGATAAGTACAGAGTACAATATAACAATCTCCACTGTAGAATTTACCAATCTCTTCCTTTGGAATTTGGTTTTTCGCACCACCATTAATAAGCCAGACCTTGAATCATTTTTTCACAAAATTGAAGCCCAATGACAATTACGTTGAACTATTGGTATGATAATAGAAAATCAAAGTAATGTTATGTGCACCTTGAGTTTTTCTGCTCCTTCAATTAATGGGGGAATTTCCTCACTTAAAACTGGTCCTTTGGATGTTCCCTTAACATCAACACCTTGCTGCTTTAGCAAAGCTACCAGCATAATTAAAGATAAAATGATCACAAACTGGACCAAATAAATATTAAAAATTAGAAATAGAGAGTTAACTACCAGCTACTTTTCCTCGGGCCTCGTCTCCATCAGGGGTTCCTGCTCCAGATCCTGACACCACTGGCCAAGATTCAAATTGGGATTTAAATGAATGTGTCTCAAAACCTTGAATAACTTGAGTTATTCGTGTCGCCTTTGATCTATTTTGATTAATGACCAACTCCTAAAAGAATATTCATTAAAATGAAATTTACAAACAGAAAACACATAATTAAAAAAAAATCAACTTTTACCTCAGCAGCTTTGCTTGCAGCTTTTCTCTCATCAACTTGAGTTACCCGGCCAACCCAAATGAATATCTCAGCTCCACAATCCAGTAAATAGCATTTATTATTCTCCAAAATTGCTCTGGAAGGATTGTTTTCTTCTAGCTTTAACTGGCCATCGTTTATACTGCCAAAAATTTGTAATCATCAGTACATTGTTATTGTTTGCAAATTATCTTTTCCTTTCTTGACTGAAACACTACTTCACATGAGCTTGACAACATGGAAGCAGAAATGTTAAGAAGGCCACCTTGGCAAACTATATACATACCAATGCAGATTGCAAGTCAAAGCAACAATTGTCAGCCATATATAAGGTAATTACTTTTCTGATGCAACCATATAACCAGACCTTTGTCAGCTAAAATAGAATATCAGTGTACAACTTTGTCATAAATGTTAAATGACAACTGTACCATAATATAGCAAACTTTGCAGATTAAAGTTTAAGAAGCAATAGGCAGTTACTGACCTGTAAAGAATTTCTGCACAAACATATCAATAAATTTTTACCACACACAACTATTGTAAAACAGGTTCTTATCAACTAAAATAAAACAACAGTGCACAACCTGTTACACCTGCATCTCAAATAAAATGTACGATATCCTAGCATAACATTATATCATAAGTCTGAACTACTTTGGGTTTGTTATAGAATTTCTACATTCAATTTCTGTGTGAAGAACTAGAGGTTCACAAAATAAGTTTTCTGTTCTTGTTACAATCCTGCAGATTGATGAACTCATTCAATGTTGGATTGATGTTTGATATGATAAAATTCTACAATAGTTTCAAAATGGAAAAATTGGGGTCAACGTTTAAAAAACTGTTTCTATGCTATCAGAAATCCTCCACAGCAAAACCTCCCTAGGAGCGCAAACATATACCACTTATTAGTCTTTGCTCACTTTGGCACCACAAGGGGAATCATTTATATGACCAGAGAATCCAGGGGAAAATTCAGTTCCATCACATTATACGATCTGAGAGGAAAGCTTTGAGTTGGACTCTTTCATTCATCATAGGAAAATGTTTCATGTCAAAGAATTGTGGGGTTGGAATCAGCTTATCCTTCTACCATATGTATTATGTCTTAAAATACAAAGCTACACCTCAGCTAATCATACTGTGTATTTGAATATTCTAGTTATATCCATGTTTTATTACTTATCATGCAATTGTACGTTCTCATTCTTTTTGTGTAGAACAGGAGGTTTGATCCAGTTTGGAACTGACTTCCACATTGATAATGAAGCATGTAGCAATTTACTATATATAACAGGTACTTGCATTCTCTTGGTCAGAACGTCTAATTGGAAGTTAAGCTGGCAAGTCAAAGAGAGATGAAACTGATAGGAACAACTTATCAAACAAGGAAAAGGAATTCTTTTCTAATTCTGACAAAAATTGTAATTAAATAAAATAAACAATGAAATTTTTTTTTCAATAATTCAACCATAGCAAAGTAAGTTAATTCACCTATAGAGTTTTGCAGGAACAATTTCCAGGGCAAAGTCATCTTCAGTAAAAAGCTTCTTGGCTATCGGTGCAAAACCACCAAATAGCACCCAGAATTCACCAGAGTCTGAATCTGCTTGGAGTTTTCCATCTTCTGACTTGGTACATGCAGGGCAGTACATTAAGGAAAAAATCAGACTGAGACACATGACTAAGTGTGATATTCAACATAAATTTTTTTGCCTCACCGATTATTGCAGTGTCACATTTCCCACCATGATACTGTTCTTTCAAATGTTGAACTACTTCTAGTGCTTTTGCTCTTTCTTGGATGTTAGAATTAGCACCATTAAATTGATAGATTTTATTCTCCGTGTCCAGTATAAAGATGTCATCATGATTCAAAGATGAACGAGTAAAAGGTACCTACCAATTATGGAGCCACATGCTTTACTAGTCTGAACATTAAAACCTGTGAAAGGGTAGGGAAATAGCATTGTCACCTGTTTCATTCTAACAACACGTTTCCCTCTGCAGATATATAATCGTGTCTCAAACTTCTCTTCTTCTGGCTTTCTGAATCCAGAAGCAAAACCTCCTTCTAAAGGAATAATGCATGGTTTGAAATATGATAAGAACTTGTCAGACTCATGGCCTTGAGGTTCTCTGTGCTGAACAGCACGACCTCCAAGTACTGCATCCAGCTCGACAGCCTTGATTGCTGCAGTCCCTGCTTCATCCTAAGCATAATTCATAAATTCAATCTTATGAGCAACTAACAAGATTTTTTTAACCAAAAAGTCAAAGGCGCATACTTGACTAGAATCTTTTCCAATCCAAAAGTGAATGTCATATGAATATGCACCACCTTTAGAAGTTGTCTGCCCACAAAACAAAAAACTTGTTTGATGAAAGTATGAAGAGAAAAAAGGAAAAATACCAATATTGTAAGGCATCTATCAAGATATAAACACAAGCTCCATTAAACATTCAAATGTTCATGAACAAAGTTAAAGGCCATATATGTATAGGCTAGGAATATGTTATCTAGTCCTCTCAAACCCTGTATTGCACCTTCTCTCATTATTTCTATTTTGTCAGAGAAAAGTACTAATTTTTGTAATCGTGTTTCTGAAATTCACAGATCAGATTTGTTAAAGAAATCGTTGGAAAGTAATCAAATGTTCATAATATAGAAAATCATGAAAATGAAACGCTAAATCACAGAACTTAAAATTTCACCATTTTGCAAAGCCTCCCCAAGTGACTAATGTTCTCATTGTACTGTGGACTATGATCAATCCACACTTTCAAGTCCTCATAATTGATAGGCTCAAGAATTTTGCTTAATGTTGGCATAATTAGATAGAAAGAAACTGCCCGTATTAGCACAACAAGCACAAGAGACAGACATGTACAGTATGTCAGTTTCTTATGAAGGAATTATCGATGCCTAAGGAACCTACTCTTGTAAACAAACTGAAAGAGAAATGTTGTACAGAGCAAGACCAACCTACGAAGATGAGGCAACTTCTATGGCCAGCCTAAATAAGCTTTTAACAAGTTAAATACATAGTTGCCAATTATTGAGTTAGGACATATTCATTAGGGTTTGCCATGCTAAGAAGGCTTTTAACCAAGTTTAACAAATTAGATATGAAGTCAAGTCAAAGGACAGATGAATTCCAATTAATTAAGCATTCTATGGACCACTTTACAGCAAAGTCATGACCCATATATCGTCCTAAGTCAAATGGTCCTGATATTTTCAAGGCAGGGATAGATTGACTAGAGCACTGGACTTTTCTCTAGAAACAAGACAGTGTACCAGAAACCTAACATGAGCCTAAATAGTGGGAGTTCATGTGAAAGTAAAGGACTTATTATCCAAGCCAAACAGTCAGTTGACTACAATGAAGCCTAACATCACTAGGCATGTTTGCATTGATGTAATACAGAAAGCAATCCAAATGGCTTTATAGGTTATTAGGGATTCATCCCTCGGATGTAGTGACATAGTTTCTTAATCAACATATGTTAAAGCAGAATATATTTAATGACAAAATATATCTAACAAGAGCCATGATGATAATACTAAATAAAGATGGCAATAGTTTCCAACCACATTCTTATAGGTAATATGTTATTTTCTGACCAACACAAATGTCACTCATGCAAGAAAAGAAAAAAGATATAGAAATAGTACCTGTAAGATTATGTATGAATCTCCTAAGTAAAATTTACCATAATCAGACTTCAGAAGAGGTACAGGCTGAAAATTCTCAATACGCCATAACTCCAGCCCACTATGTTATGTCAAGTATATGACAAGTAGCCAGAAAAAAAGGAAATATAAGAAAAGCTTAGAAAATCAGCTAAACTACTTTTAAAAATGTTATACTGGTGCAATGTAATGCACATTAGGAAAGGATACACCCTTTGACCAGCTCCTTGAAATGCAGGATCAAGAAATTTTGTGGAACTAGACATAGTGCAGCAACCTGTTATTTGTGAAAGAGCAATTACAGATTACAAAGTAAAATACAGAGCATGAATCTGCAGTTATAACATGATTGGCAATCATACGTGACTATAATCACGAGCTCAATCCCTTAAAAGATTACAAGATTATCTGGGGTAGTACCACTACCAGATAGGTCATCGTCTCTAAGTTTCAAGCAAAGTTAGACTAGATAAGCTAGAAATATCAAAGTAGAAGCAACAAAATTATTATATCTTATATAAAGTAGAAATATGAAATTTATACCATTAACCTGTTTATTTTATTTGACCAGTTTATTTTTAAAATTGTCTAGTTTTATTTGTGGCACAAACTCTCAACTCAATGTCACAGCTTTGGAGGCAACAATTACAATAAATTTTATCATCCCATCCCAATTCTAACTTGGGTGGTGCTCTTTCAAAAGAAGAATCTCAATATGCTCTTATAGCTATGAGAAGATCCTGTAAATTTCCAATAGATTATTATCCATGACCTTAAGCTAAAAATGATGGGAATTTGACATCATAAGGAAACCTTTTGGACATTCTATATGTCCACCATAATAGTGTAGTCAAGAAAAAACCCATGGGTCCTTTATTCTTGTGGTTTGAATATTGGATCTCCTTAGGAAATCAACTATACAAAACAGTAATACGAGCAATAAAATAATAAGCATGTTTGAGTTTGAGGCACAAACTAAAATGATCTCACCAGATCATAAATGCTATACTTTTTCCTTAACCATAATCAAACTTGCAGTTGCATTCATCTGCCTTGCTAGCCCACTAAAATTCTAAAACATTCAGGATTTTCGAATTGTTTAATTTAACTTGCAAACACTGAAGAGTATCTTACATGAGCGCCAAACTAGATTTCACTTAAGGAGCAGCAATCAACAAAACAACAACAAAAAATCGACATAAACGAGTTCAAAACTGAAGGACACAAGATCATTCAATTGAACTAATCTTCAAATAAAAAATATCATCAAACTAAGAGTCTAGAACAAAATAGCAGTAATTTTTTTCACAGATAATCTTCTAAAATTCACTAATATAAACAAAAGGCAACACAAAATGTCTACGAAATCAAGTTATTTGATCTGTTCTTAACCGTTGCTGGATAACTAGTATAAGTCATCTCCTTTCCTCCACACCGAATCATCAACGATAACCAACTGCAAATCCGAATTATAATTCACAATAAGCCCCAGAAAAAGCAACAAATCCATCACGGAATCTCAGCGACGAACTGAACAAGAAAATGAACCATCAGACGTGAACACGAATCCACATCCACTTCCAACATGACCAACTTCCGCCCCACGGCAACCAGATAGGTTCCGGAAGCAACTACACTTCTAAGAAAGCATAGCAAAGTAAAAAAAAAAAAAAACGACGACGACGAAGAAGAAGAAGAATCACAGAATCATCGGGCACCTGAGGAAGAAGCAGGAAGAAGATCTTCTTCCGGGCGAGGAGATGCGTGCGACCGATCGAGCCAGAAAGGAAGATCAAAAAGCTGCTACGAGTTGCGATCGCCTTTTCCTCTGCGATGCGGATGGCACAATGGGAATGGAACCGAAGGCGGCGGCAAGTGCAGGCAGTGTGATCGTCAAGTCTCTGCGTCCCGTCCGAGCGGGGGCCATGCCCGGTACAAGGTCAGGAGAGGGCCCTGGCCAGCGTGTGTGAGATTGACAGGGTGGGTATTGGCTTGGGTTCAAGATCTGGGGTGTGAGACAGAAGTGGCGTTGGCTTACACAATGAGTCAACCGCTTTCCGAGCTGGCGGCGGGTGAACTTTTGCTTCCATGACCACGCCAGCGAAGGAAATAGAATCGCCGACCGATGACCGCCCTGGGCCATGCGGTGACCCAGATATAGTTCACCGGTGAGTGAAGTGGACTCGCCCCTGGCCTACTACTGCTTTTGAAATTGAACCGGGTTCACGGATTGGTTAGCTGAGCTAGGATTTTTAATTAAATTTTATTTTTAAAAATATAATTTTATATCACAATTAATTATATGCAAATAGATATATTATTATTGGATAGAATAAAAACGATATTGTCGATTCAATTGAATAAGCCAAGGCTCCATATGTCAAGACACGTTGCTTGGATGGCTAGTATAATCGTACTAAAATTTAAAAGGGTAAAAAGTTAATTTTTAAATTTTACTATTAAATTATCGATGACTCTACATTTCTACACTGGCCGCCTTGGATTCATGATTTATTTCCTCTTCTATACGTAGGAGTAGTAGTAGGCAGCTGCTAATATGGTGGTTCCATAATTTTTTAAAAAAAAAATCTATTGTTCACAATTTTATTTTATTTTTTTTACATAAAGTTATTTCTAAAATTTGAACTAATAACCCTTTGATTGATTATAAAATAGTAATTTTATCATTGTATTAAGTCTCCCTTTCTATAATACCATATTGATATAATAATATTAATTAAGGCTAAAAGAGCATCATTTGGTAAAGTCTTCAAAGTGTTTTTTTTTTTCGCCCCCGGGGCTTGCTCGGACGGCCAGCGCAACCATGTTAAAGGCCAGATAGGTTAAGGGGTCGATTCCTGGGTTTCACCGCCAGACTACCGATGACTCTGCATTTCTGCGCTGGCCACCCTGGGTTCCTGATTTACCCCCTCCACACTTAGGGACAGC
>JBAMHZ010139108.1:0-15579 GCA_037177395.1 Alpinia galanga | reverse complement strand
TTTATCTCCGAACCACGTCAATCTCGGTATTGTGCTTATGTTGCTTTTATATATATATGTTCCACTGTACTAACCTTTTGTAGAAAGCAAACAAGTAAGCAAATGCGAGATTTGGGGGCAAACGACTATTCACCCCCCCTCTAGCCGGCGCAACGATCCCCAACACATTTGACTCAATCAATCTGTGCTCAACCTTATGCCAATAGCTTGAGGCAAACATCTTAGACCTACCATGACATCTTGCTTGATACTCTTATTGCATCCACAGAGTATCTTGGGAATCCTCTTGTTAGAACCATTGAATAGGTTCCAGCTCTGTTAATTCGACTTCTGAACTTATTATTGACATAGGGGTCATTGTAGATTGGTTAGTCAAAATGGAATACTAAGTCCCTTCCAGAATTAGATTTTTTTGTTTTTTCTCTGCAATTTTCAAAAGAATCTAAAAGAAAGTTTACAATTTATATTAACTGGTAATAATTCACTCACTGTAGTTTTTTGTTTTGGAAGAATTCACATGCCAGCTCCGACTGAAGTGAACTAACATTGATATTGCACGTGCAATTGTCTATTGCATATTGATTTGTATTTCTCATGGACAGTCATTGGCAGAGATCTCTTTAAGCATTAAGCTGTAGTTGTATGTGTAAGATCTATCCATAAAGGAGAACATACACTAATACTCCTTCAGTGTTAGTACTCATATGACCACTTGGAATTCTTGACTAATTCCCCTTTTGTGTGCAATGGCTGTTGTGTTATTTTTATGTGCTCAGAATTCAGTGGATCACTTTCTAATTTTGGTTCATCTGTAGCAAATTTCAAACTTTACAATTAGTCGTATATGCAGCGATAAATAGATAAGCTTTTTCCCCTTTTATGTGCAATGGCTGTTGGGTTATTTTTGTGTGCTCAGAATTCAGTGGATCACTTTCTAATTTTGGTTCATCTGTAACAAATTTCAAACTTTATAATTAGTTGTATATTCAGCAATCCATTATATCTGTTTAATCAATGCCATTTTTTTACTTGTATTAGATAATCATTACACTTTTCTTCACTCTGCTTTTGCCACTGTTGTAGTTCTTTAGGATTGTTATATTAGTCTTTGCCCTCATGAACATAAAAAAAGCAAAGCCCAGTTCAAAAATAGCTTGGTTTCTTTTTGTAAAATGATATGATAGGCATTGTCATTTTGTACTTAGTGAAACTGCTTTGATGTCTATGGGTCTGATGGTCCCTGCAGATTAATGTAACAATATATGACTGGGATATAATTTGGAAAAGCACAATTCTTGGTTCTGTCACTATTCCGGTTGAAAGTGAAGGCCATACTGGTGCAATTTGGTATACACTGGATAGCACATCAGGACAGGTAATGTTGTATCTTTCGTCTTTGTAAATGTTCCATATCATTTATTATCAGTGTATCAACAGGCAACAGTTTGAATTGAAATAATTTTCTCCCCAGGTTTGTCTCCATATCAAAACACAAAAGCTGTCACCACATTCTTCCAGGTTATTTGTTCCTTATGCTATCTTTCCTCAATCTTTGTTTTTATTTTCTTCTGTTTATGGTTTAAAATTTGAGCTGCATCAGAGTTTTGACTTATGATTGGAACGATACGGTTTTAGTATCGTATCGTGTCATGCTGACATGGTTTTGATATTTTTTAAATATAAAATATATTAATTAAAAAATAATTTAAATATTAAAAAAATTAAAAATATAAAAAATAATTTTTTTTAAAAAGAAAAAAACTAACGGGATTTAGGGTGCCTGATCCTGCGGAGATCACATCGCAATCTTGCGGAGTTGTTGTGTTATCGTGGCTCCCCTGCAATCCTACAGAGGTTGTCGAGGGATCACGGTAGCCTTTCTGACATTGCAGAGTCACTATAAAATCATGACAGCCTACATTGCGGATGCCAATGTTGGTACCGATGTCGGCGGCAGGCATAATGACAAATTCCATCCATGCCGCCCATTACAACATGAAATTTTAAACCACGCCTCTATTTATAGTTTTGGAAAATGCAGGAATCTTTACTTATGTTATGCCACTTTTGGCTTTCTGTAGCTTGAGCACAGTGTCAATATGACATTTTGTTTAACCTATCAATGAAGGCTTGACACTATTATTTGTACCTATCCCTTTGAAAACACATGCAACATCATATGTGGGTTGGGTAGAACTATTAGTGATAATAAAATTGGTTTGGCTATAAATAAAAAATGCAGTTACATATTTATTGAATGAAATTACTTTTATTTATGATCTTATTTTATGTGTAATTGGTGAATATAATAAAAGTTATCAATAGCATCGTTGCTTCAATGATAGATAAGATAAATGTGAGACAATTCTAAAGCATGAGACAATGCTATTGAATGCTTGGTAATAGTGATTCTTAGACCGACATCAGCAGTATGATTAGTACATTCTATGTTTAGCAACTGGTGATCTAACATATGAATACACAATGATGTCTATATAAGTATGTAGGTTGAATTGTTGAAAACAAGCTATTGGATGTCAGTTGTCATGAGGATTTGGTATGCTACCTAGTATTTATGGGGGTCTCAGGCATATGAATGCAATTAGTTTCTGTGATTACTGCTATCATCTTATAAGAGCATCAACATACTTTCACCATGCGAGTTGAACCATTGAACGGTCACATATACTTACTCTTACTATTGGATATGTTGCTAGCTCTATGGAGGTAAGACGGGATTTATCACTTCTATTTTTGGTAAAAGGAAGTGTATATCTCAAGGCCAATTCGATTGATAACCACTTGGATTAAAGCTATACACAATGAAAAACAATTAAGAATAAGTTCTTAAGTTGGTCTTCTATGGCTGTACTGTGAATAAGTACTTGGATGTATCTTATGAGAATAAATGCTAATCGAAGTTTTAGGGGCGATGACAAGAAAATTGTATTGTATGATAATTATGCTTATGGAAGGGCTTTTGTAAAGCAGTAGGTAGTCTTGGTGCCTTATTAACACTTGTGTACCTAAAACAATGTGAGTTTTTATGTGGGATCAAAAAGTTTCTTTTGTTGATATGGGCACTCAAATACTAAAATAAAATTCTCTGATACTAGTATAATCCCCCATGATGATCCCAATTGAAACAAGTACTGAAATATATATTTTTCACTGATATGTGCACTCAATTATGAATATCTCACATGGTTTTGAATCCAGGTGTCAAACACATCATATTATTAAGTGCAAAACTAGGATTCAACTTGAGTATGGTTTTGGGTGCAGCCTTACCAAGGTATTCTGCATGCTGACAAAGTGTAAGCAAAGAGTGACACCAACAAACCTGCTTTAACTATCTATTCTCTAATTAAATTGCCAATTGCTAACCACAGACAAGAAAGATTGACTATAAGTCTTAACATAAAACCAATATCAAAATTAATACAATAATAGCTAAGGTTAAGGCTAATAAAAAGAGATAAAGGAATGATAGAGTATCCACATGTAGAAATACATAACAAATATGAAGAGATATTTGGTAACCCATTAGTAAACATCACAATTAACATTGCCTAGTCAGACATTCTATCAACAACTAAAATTATTTAATAAAGAAACATAACAATTGATGCCAATCTTAAATATTTGGGACTCACATCTTATTGTCATTATACCAACTGATAGACAAGCCAAACTAACCAAGACAAACCAAACTAACCAAAATTCAAATTCTCCACACTTCAATTAAAGTTACAAGACCAACTAGTTAGAAAACAAATTCTTAATCCCATGTTAATAGTTTATGAGGTTCGCACTCACACACTTGGTTAAACTTTGATGGTTAAACTTGTTCATAGTTCAAGCCTAGAGCAAGACTTCAATGAGTTGCTACAATTGATGATGAATTTTTTTGGGCAAACTGATCGAACTCTAGGCCTCAAGGAGTCTTCTTCCATTCTCATCCTCTTCCTTTGCTTCTTCTTCCTCTTCGTTTTATTCCTCTTACTTTTTTCCTTCTAATTGTTGAATTTTATCAAGTTCTAATATCTAGATGCATTTTTATTTCATGTTAGTCCCACAACTTGTGCCACGTCTTCAAATTTCTTATTTCTTGTTGAAGACAGATATGCTGTATTCATGAATCATTTTAGTAACACCCAAATAATTCACCTTTCACAATTAAATCCATATATGTGCATGACTCCTAATGTTAACCACCTTCTCTTGAAATAATGTCATTAGTAGGAAATAATGTGAATCATGGAGTAATTTCAGTTAATGAGATATTGAAAGCTTAGAGTTGGCGTTCTATAATATTATCCTACCCAGAAGTTTTTTCTGCCAAAAAATTTATGGTGTGCCAAACCATCATAGTATGAGGCACATTCTTATAGATAAATTTAATCATGTCGAATCCAAATGACTAGGCACGTATAGTTTGCTCAATTAATCATACTATGCTGTTAATAGAATCTTTTATTATATACTTTGGGACCATGTCAAGTTAGGATTCCTACATATCTGACATTTCCTAATCAACTCTTACAATTCGCTATAAAAAAATTCATCAAAGCAATTTGCAATATGAACCTTAATTTGATGACCTTGAACATTGCTTATTCAAATGTGGTTAACTTGATGATCTTAGGCTGACGCTGAAGTTGTTTCTATAGCTATCTAGATATGAAAGATATATTATCTTACCTTCCCAAAAATGATCTTCAGAGCATTAAATGGTTATCCTGGAGCTGATGCCCGAAGAAGATTGTCTTTGGATAAACAAGGGCCTACCTTAGTCCATCAAAAACCAGGACCGTTGCAGACCATATTTGATCTTCCTCCTGATGAGGTAACCTTTATTTGATTAAATTCAACAAATACCCCAGTGATCCATCCAGGCTCTGTGCTATTAAAATCAGTTACTGATTATTATTCTTTTTCAATCAGGTTGTTGATCATAGTTATTCTTGTGCTCTTGAAAGGTCTTTCCTGTACCATGGGCGCATGTATGTGTCTGCATGGCACATTTGTTTTCACTCAAATGTATTTTCTAAGCAAATGAAGGTTAGGTTATTTAGTCTATAAATGTTATACCATTCTTTGTACACAATTTGTTTCTGCCATGTTTTATAGGTTTGTCTGGTAGATAACATGAATTTTGCCATTTTTATCAAGATATCTGGTTGACTTTATTTAATGACAAACTTGTGTCTTGATTTCTTCATAACTGATTATTTGAATTTGGAAATAATGATATAAAGGTTAGATAAGTTGGAAGTAATAGTCCTTTTTTGTGGTGGCACTGACTGTTCACGTTGTTGTTTTTCCTTCTCTGCAATATAGAATGTTTAGTAATAAAACTATTATTTCTCATGATGGTACCATATTTATTTATTTTGCATTTCACCTCTTAATGTTGGATTTCCCCCCCCTTTTATGTGTTGCTTATAAGTGGACTTATTGTGGTGTACAGTCTCAAGCAAGGTAACCAATATAACTGTTTTTTCTCTTCATAGAAAATTATGTCCAAGGTTCTACTGATTATGATACTGAAATGTGTGCATAAATATGTGTGATTATAACCTTGGTTATCTTTTTTCCTCCAAATTATTAATTTTATAGATTTATAGGTTGAGTCATCTCCCAAATGTTAGAATATATAGTTTAGTCTCACAAGCCACATCTATTATTTATTTTTTGTATCATATATATTGATGCAATTTTCTATTCTGTTGAACAATATTCCTTCATTATTTCTTAGTAAAAATCAGTAGATGTATGGTTGTTTCCTCTCCCCTCCACTCCTTTCATCCTCCCTTATGATCAACACCATCATCGCTTGTGTTTTGCTCACTTTCAATGAGATTTGCCTTTCCCATAAACAAGTGGAGTTTGGTAGCACCTCCTCTGACAACACATGCACCCCTGAGATGAGCCTCTCTTGTTGCTTGGAACATCGGCAGCTTAGTATGATACATAGGCAGCCTGGCACAACATAAACCCCTCTCTTTCTGGTTGGTTGCTTGTTAACCTTTCTCTTCTTGTTTTCAAACCATTGTTTCCTCCTCTCCTACTCATTTATATCAAGTTCCCTTTTTCCTTTCTGAGGAAGCAACAGAGCTTTTCCATAGCGAGGCAGATATCCAGGTGTTACAACATTAGAGCAGCTATGACAACCTAAGATGATTACATTTGCATTGCTTGTTCTTTGCATCAGGGTAGCATCAAATCTTGGTGTTTCTTGAGCATTACAGGCCCATCCTTGTGTAATCTTGGCCTTGGTCCAGAAAAAAAAGGAAAGAAGACAGGTTAAAGAGGATGTACCAGCAGCTCCTCTTCTTCCTGTTTTCTCCCGACTGGTTGATGCCAACTGACAACTGAAACCATATATACCTACATATGACATCATGTTGAATTTGATTAGTTAATCATTTATGCCAAAAACTTGACTGTTGGAAAAGGACTAGTCAATATACCAAGTTTTAAGATATTCATGTCAGTGCCTGTGTCGATGGCTTGACAGAATTATAAGGTTAGGTTCTAATTGCTAATTGCTAATTGGCATATCATGTCTCAAGTATGACATGGTGCCAGTTGACACTGATCAGAAAAAAGAGGAAGAAGAATGAATTGGGAAGAGGAGGAAGGAGAAGAAGATAAGAAGAGGAAAAAGATGAGTTAGAAAATTTACTTTGAGGCCTAGGATTTTGCTAATTCATTAGAGAAAAATCATGGTTAGTCATTAAAGATGGCTCATGTGTTCTTTCATCATTTGAGTCTACCATTGACTTGGTAATAGGGTTTCAATGGTTTTGACATTGAAGTCCATGCAGAATGGTTACATGAAATTAAAACTGCGATCGGTAGATTTATATTCTTATAAATCTCAATAGATTTTTAGCTCAAGCTAAGATTATTCAAGGATGTCTTAGTATAATTATATTGGCTCGCCTAGTTCACTGATAGTCTAAAGTACTCTGGAAACTTTGTTAGTTAGTATGCAAATATATCTTTGATGTATTTTCTGCAACTTTATTAGACAGCAACAGGAGTCAATGTTAAGGTGAACATGTATGACAAATTATAGTGCTTTTGTTTTAAGTTGGTGTTTTAGAATTTTAGAAATTGGTTATTAGACAATCAAGGAGGAAAAATATTGTGGCCAAATAAGGACATGTTTATACTAAAATCAAGATAGGCTTCGGTATATTTTTGGAAAACCAGAATCTGATTGTAACTGCGATTCTTTTTTTCCAGAAATAGTTTCAATTGACTAATTTCATTTAAACAAACATGTATGTTAGAATCTATCCATGTTGGTTGCAGACTGTAGTTACATCCTTCGGTGTGTGGAGTGTTCTATATGATTCATATTTATATTATTAATATTTACAATAGTTTTTTTTATTAGAAATATTGAGGCATTTTGATGCCCACCTCCTGCCAATTTGCTTTAGATGATTAAGTCCTATGTTTTACTTTAATATTGGATAATCTTGTTATACCGAATAGAAACATTCAACTTGTTAATATAGCTTGAAGATGTTATTGGAGTTTCAATATATCATGCTTTTAGAAGTTTCTATATGCTCATTAACTAAATCACAATTCAATTTCGTTGATAGGTCATCATTTCTTTTGGAGACATTGAAGAGGTAAATGATATATTTTTTTAATCTTAGTTTGTATATGTGTTCAATTACTTTTTCTTTTAGTAATGCAGATACGGAGAAGCCAACATGCAGTCATCAACCCTGCAATTACGGTTGTCCTCAAAGTGGGTGCTGGTGGACAAGGGGTACCACCTTTAGGAAGTCCAGATGGTTGGTAACAAATATAGGGGCTTCGATTCTTCTTTCTTTCCTCCTTAAAGATTTCAAGCCTTTGGCTTTTGGTTCACAAAAGAGTCATTTCTTTATAATTGCATATGATAATGAGTGATGACTATTAAGTTTGAGAGCTCAAGTATTTTTTTTCCTGCCCTCTTGATCCTTTCATATGAATATATAGTTTTCTTGGTGATTTTGCCACAAAACACTGATGGAATGTTTACTTTATGCAATGTTATACACCTTCTAAATAAGAAGAGGAACCATTGCTACTAGTGGTTCATTTCTAGCTCTATGCTTAAGTTCCAAATTTTTTTATCCTATGTGTTTAATTGTCTTAACATTGGTGAGAGAATCATTTTTTAGATATAATTGTACCTTGCATGTTTCACAAATCTTACAATAAGAGGTGGTATATAGTAGATTAGATACAATTTTAGGATTTCTAATTTATATGGAGGAATTTTGTTAGTTCCAAAATTAAAGTCTGTTGCAACCCAGGGTATTGATTTATGATAAGAATAGGACTGTGTCAGTGCCGTATTTGTGTGATGATGTGGTGTTGATGGTATTGATTAGGAGAAAGGAGGAATCAAGAAGGCAACCTCCACCTCAATTGACAGAACTGAAATGTTCCTTGTAAACTACTTATCTAGTGAACGTTTGTAGCACCCAGGTTTTAGCAATGGCTTATTGCATTGCATACAAAAACTCTTCTTATCACTTGATGTTTGAGTTACAAATGTTACTGGGAATCATTTATAAGTTAGAACTTATGCATTAATGAATGATGATTGCAGATAGATTGATGTATCTGTAGATAGCAGTGTAAAATATGTATTACATTTCCATTTTGTGCTAATTCACTCATTGTTTATTGGGTGGAAGATTAATATTATCATGATAATTCGTTGTATATTAATTAGATTCAGTTCTGATTTCTTTTAACTTTTCTAATTGATTGCTTACCATGCTATATACTATTCCTCATATTTAAGATAAAATTCTTTCAGAACCTCCAGTTATACTTGTCTCAATGGGTTATACTTCTTTGTTGATCCAGTTTAAATCTAACCACCTGCCATTTCTACCATTTAGGGAGAGTCAAATACATGTTTGCATCATTTTGGAACAGAAATCATACGCTACGTGCTTTAGAACGTGCAGTTAAGAACTTTCATGCAACAATAGAAGCTGAGAAGAAGGTACTTGCTATTTTTTGTGGATTTAGTGCTAATACAACTTTTATCCATGCAGACCAGGATTACCTTCGCTTTCATTTGCTGGTTTTTGTTTGTGTTTGTTAGTTTTTACTGAATGATAACTAATTCCTGTTAGTGTAAGCTATCAGGAAAGCGCTTTGTATATTTTTGTTTGCTTAGTACTTCTCTGGATGTGATTGCCAGATTGGACTATCTTGGCACAAGTCCAATACACAAATATCAATCTAGGATATCAAAATAAGATGAAGGCATGAAGCATGCTTATATGAACTTGTGCCAATTTAATACTAGAAGTTTACCTAAATGCAGATTGCATGAGTCATTCGAGAATATTATTTTGAAATTATTATGATAGATAATAACAACAAATTCAATTACTTAATACATATTTTCAGAAGAAACTAACTTCTCCATAATATTGCAATATTTTCATCTAAATGAATTTATTAATATATGTTTACAAAAAAATAATTTTATTAATACACAACCACTTATTTAGAATATATTATCATAATATAGATCAACCATTTGGTGAAAGAATCTTAAATAAACTATTGTCAATTATATGTTTTCTTATATTATTTAAATATACATTGATCATTTGGTGAAAAAAATTCATGTAAAATATTATAACTAATTAGGATTTGTCAACCAAATAAATTTGAAGAAAAAGATTAGAAAGACTATGATTTTATTTATTATAAGCTGCGAAATTATATGATAATTGTTAAAAGTAATATCCCATAAAATAGCCTTTAAAATCACTAAATTATAAATCATCCAAAAAAATAATCTAAAAATATATTCTAATATGTTGGAAACTGAATTATAAGTTGAATCACAATAGATATATAAGTGTTGATCATCTTAATTTTATCAAAATAATATATATTGGCAATTGTCCTAAAATGATCTCCACAGTTGATTATTGTCTCGCCAAGGGCCCTGTTTCATTTTATAACTAGCTGAGGCCCGTCTTTCTTGAACATCCTCAACCCCCAAAATATATTATTTTATTCTTGAAAATCATGTTAGGGTTCTAAATAAGATGCATAACTTTTTAATTCTTGAAAGTAATAATCCACTTTAAGGGCCTTCAATTGGTTATGTATTTTATTTGAAATTGGTTTCCAAATCTTTACTGATTGAAAATAAAATTTTAAAACATTAGTTTTGAAATTTAAAATAAAAATTTCAATATTACATAAAATTTAATTTTTTAAAGAGAAAAAAAAATATAAAGCTCAACCTGGATTGGATGCTTGGACTTGATATAACCGTTACCAGCAATGATCTGAAATCCAATAAAATCTGAATGTTCTCTAGTTACCTAGGATGTTTGTGATTTAGCAGTTTTGTGTATAAGTGTGAGTTTATTCAACTCTTCCATGAAAGAATAGCTCTAAACAAATAATTTAGATGGAGCTTGACAGTTATGAACTCATGATAGATTTTTTATTACTTGTTCTTACATAAAAACTATAGGGAATCAGCAATTGTAGCTAACAGAAATTTTCTAAAGTCAGATTCTATTTATTGTCTGTCTGTCTAGGAATTGTTGCTTCTAGCACTCCGTCTTGCTATTTTGCAAACTCCATCGATTGTTTTCAGTAATATCTTATATTTTTATTCTTTCCTTTTGTTTTTAGTTGAATGCAATGCCCCTAACAATATTGACACTATTATTATGATAGGAATGGGCACAATCTGCATTACGGGCACACAGCAGCTCCATAAGAGGTAGTCCGAGACACATTAACATTCCAAAAGACAGTGTTGTTGAGACTGTAAAGTTTCAAAGTTTCATCAAGGAAGAAGTTCTAGTTGGCATTTTGAATGTATATCTTCTACTCTTCCTTCATTGACTAATCTTTTCAAAAAATGAAAAAGTAACTCAATAACTTCCCTTACTGCTTTATACTAGGAAACTTTCCCTTGCACTGCAGAGGAGTTCTTTTCCCTCTTACTGAGCGATGACTCAAAGTTTATTGATGAATATCGGTCAGCACGTAGAGATACCAATCTGAATGTGAGTGTCCCATCCTTGTGACTTATAATTCTATTTAATTATAAGCATTTTTTTCCATTCTTGATATAAAAAATGGAGTCAGTCTCTTGAGGTTTATGGCAATTAGGGATCTGGGAAGGATGGTTATGAAGAATGAACTGCCTTACACTGACAAGAATAGGTGGATTATTATAGATGTAGCCTTTTCAAACTCAGTAGGGTGCAGGGTAAAATATTAAGCCAAGACTAAACATTATTTTGCTGTCCAACTTCATGTATTTTTCTTTCACTGTAAATGATAACTGCACTGAAAAGATTGCATGAGAATAATGTATCTTCTGTTCTCAGTAATGACAGTTCACCTTCAAGTTGTCTTGCATCTAGTATCTAGATTTTTGAAACTTCTCCTTAAAGATATCATTTTATGCCAAATTAGGTGACTTTGGGAATGACTTCCCAAAGTGCTTTTGGCCTCCAAAGTAGTTCCAGCAAAATAAAGTGTGGCAAATGTATGCCCAAAGTTCCCCTCCCTTCAAATTAGAATTCGATAAACTACAATGATAAGTTTTTTATTAGAACAATGCTAATATAAGTTGCAAAAGTATTAGTTCACTTTCTCATGCATTCATACAAAAGTACGAAATGTCCTCTTTTTGTCATTGGGGGAATCCTCTAGCCACTTGGGGAGGTAAGAAAGCAGTACGAACAAGAGTCTGGCAATCTAGACCACTTTGATATTAGTTTCGTCTAAAATAAGATTTGATGCAATAATGGATTTGATCAAATTCAATCCATCAATTAAAGTGATTAAGAATAATGATGGATTGATTCTAAATATGGTGATTAAGAATAATGCTCTTGATGCAACCAATGAGCAACTAACTCAATTTTAAGTGTGGAAACTTCTAGTTTGACAAGAAGAGTGAATGCTGGTAGCTTTGTTAACAGTAGTGTAACTGATGACAGGGACCATGATAGTGGAATTTTATTGGTGATAGTGAAATTTATATTCCTTCAACCCCAACGCTTGAGCCATTGACTTATCAATAAAGCTACACATATGTTATCTACAATGATGATCATCATTCTAGGCCAATTAGTGGCCACTATCAATGGACATGATTATCAGTCTATTTAGTATAGTCCAATTGAGTTTTATTTTGATCAAATTTAACTATATACTTAGTCTTCTTACTACAGTTTGGGTACATTATATGGAGATCTATCATATTAGAGCTTAGGTAACTATATGAATCAATATGTTATACCTATGCTAATTTTAGCCAGTCTAGTGCAGCTTCAAGAGTTAATTAAGATACATTAATGGACCTGTGGAACAACCAACCCAAAATATCAACTTAGGAGCATTATTCAATGTGGTTACTAGGACTTGTAGGGTTAATTGAACCATGGTTTATAATTTCATTCCATGTCAATCCATAGGGGTGAAACATCTCGTTCTACATGTTGATTGGCATGCAAAACTCTTCGAGATCACAAAACAAAATTGTGATGATGTGATGGCCTCATGTGAGGGAGATAACCATGCAAGGATTTTGACCCCTATAAGGCGACATGTCGCAACAGCACAAGGCTTGTCATGACAATGGCATGATTTTTTATCATTTCACTCTACCTAGGATTATTGCTCAACACAACCACCAACATCGGGTGTCCTATGCTACCATCTAGGATTATTGATCGACACAGCCATTGACATTGGATGTCCTCCATGGTCACCTAGGATTGGTTCTCGAACCCATTGACTCCAACACCTAACATAACTTATATGTCTTGTTTTGATTGTGGACCTGCTTCCTACATAGAATGAGATTTCAAACTTTGGATTTAATTAGGGACCAAAATCCAACATAATTCATTTTGTTAGAAAGATCATTAGTTGATATAAATGCTATATTTTTAAAATTATTGATTTAAAATTTTAATTAATTGATTTTTTAATTGCTATAAACTTATATTTATGTAGGACAAAGGTCCAAAACCATACTGTTCTATCTGGAGATCACAATGCCACTTTGTACCTTGCTTTATTATACTCTAGGAATAAGAGTTTCACAAGAGACAAGGAAAAATAAAATGGAAAATGATAATTGAAAACTATAAAATTTATCATTGATATTGCTTGTTTATAATAATTTCGTATTCTATTGTAGTCATAGTAATAAAATTATTTCCTGTATTCTGGCCTAGTGTCTAGTTCTGCAAGCATGGGATATAGTAGATCTATGCCAAAAGTTAATATTAGATGATGTGTGATCACTTTTTTTTTCTCTTCTAAAATATTAATCTAAATTTGACTTCCAATTTTCACGATCTCATTTTGCCATTCTTAGAGAGATTTATTTCTTGTCTATTATTTTTCTTTCAAAATGTTACAGTCATTCCTTTTATAGTTTGGTCCGTGGCATGTTGCTGATGAATACAATGGTCAAGTCAGAGAAATAACCTTTAGATCATTATGCCATAGTCCTATGTGTCCTCCAGACACAGCCATGACAGAGTGGCAACATGCTGTTCTGTCCTCCGACAAGAGAATTCTGGTATGTATGATTCTGTAAACCTTGGATTCTTTTGACAGTAACTTGACTTCTTTCTCTCTCGTGTCATTCAACTTAATATTTCTTGAATATTTTAAATTATCAGGTCTTTGAGACTGTCCAACAGGCACATGATGTCCCATTTGGTTCTTGCTTTGAGGTGTGTACTTACACTCAGAAATTTAGTAGAATTGGTTCATAGAGAAAGTATTCTTTTGTTTAATGGAGTCCATCCTATTTTCTACTTAAGCTCAGATACAGTTTTCTACCTTCAACCTGCAAATGTTGATGATGTCATCTTATTTTCTTTTGGGCTTTCTGAAATTTAACAAGAGATGCATGTCTTCTCTTCCTTGCATTGGACACCAACAGTCAACTTATAGGGTTTCCTCAAGCAGAAAGTCAAAATTTTAATTGCCAAGGTCTTTTGAGGGAAATACTGTAGCAAAAATCATTTAAAAGTTGTGAAACAATAAAGTAGCAACGGTGAAAAGAGAACTCAAAAATTAAACAGAACAGAGTAAAAATGTAGAAACAGGAAGAAATATCAACTATTCAACCATTCCCATCATCCAATGCTATTTCGAATTGTGGTTCCTCAGGTGCACCAGATGAGATCTATGACTTCTATGAGTGTTCTTTCTATAGTTGGTTGGGCCTTCGCAGAATGAGGCAATTTACTAGTGAAGCAAAGTGAAAAGTTGATTTTGCCCGTGTTAGCATTCTGCTATATAACAGCTATGAGTTAGTGTTTTCTTGGGAAGCAACACAGAATGCAAGAGATCCATAGTGAGAGATATTGGTAGACCAACAAGTCTCTAGTGATAAGCCAATCTAGCAAAGCTAGTCAGCCAGTAAATATGATACTTCGATGTAATGTTACATGTCCCATACATGGATTAAAATTTGGTTTTCTGCCTAGCACGGCTGAAATATACTGTTCTGTTCAAGGATTGGTATAAGACACAGGGGTTAGTGTCTGAATAGTATCATTGGTAACAAGTAGGACTGCCATTCCGAGAAGTAGTTGCAATTGTAGGTTAAAATTTTGTACTGTGCTGAATGGTATGGGCAAAATTTATTATTCCATTGTCACTCGATACCGGTACCAACATGAGTACCGTAGGGCACCACTGCAACTTCATATGGTCATGGATCCATAGGGTTGCGATGACCTCTGCGGTGTTCTAGAGACTGCCACGATCCCGCAACAATCTCCACAAGGTTATAGGGGCGCCGCGATACTCGCAGTGACTCCGTGGGGTCGTTGGGCACCGTGATACTCGCAGTGACTCTGCGGGGTCATTGGGCGCTGCGATACTCGCGGTGACTTCATGGGGTCACGGGAGTGCCGCGATACCCATGGCGACTCCGCGGGGTCGCCGGGCGACTCTATTGGATCGTGGTGCCTTCATGACCTTGTGGAGGTTATGGCGCCTCCATAACCCCGTGGAGGTCGTGACGAGATCACAAAGGCGTTGTGTGCTTATTTATTTATTTATTGTTTTTTATTTTTTTTAATATTTAAATTGAGTTTTCTTAATTAATATATTTTCTATTTTAATAGTACCAAAATCATATTGACACGGCACAATATGGTACCGAAATCATATCGTTTTAGTCACGGATCGAAATCTCAACATTGACACAAGTCAAAATTTTAAATCATGCCTACAATACAAAGCTTTGTCTTGGTTTGCACTGACGAAAACCAAAATTTGTCCAGATTCAACCTGGGAAGTGAGGAATGATTTTTCCAGTAACAGGATGAAGGGAGAGGAGATTAAGAGGTATAGATAGACTCAAGTTAAATAGGAGAAAGCATATGAAGGAGCTTTGAGCAGTGAAAGCAAAAACATTCCCAGTAGATCGGCAGTGAAATCGAGTGACATTGCCATTGACAGAGGATTTAGGTAAGGTGCCGGAGTGAGATTGGAGGGGTGATTGGCTTGTTGGTTTCT
>JBAMHZ010139002.1:0-28308 GCA_037177395.1 Alpinia galanga | reverse complement strand
TGGTTTCCACCACCCCCCTCTGCTCTAGCCAACCATTCAAGGGGCATAGCTTCCCCGTGGATTTACCTCCCTCGTAATGACCGTGGGACCGGTCGACGGGGGCGCTGAGGACGAGCGCATCGCTTTTTGCTCCAAAGATGCCTTCTACATTGCCAAACATATATGTCATTGACAACCAAAGAAAATTCTTAACCTGATGACACACTACTGTGCCATGGTAAAAGGGAGGAGAAGGCAAATGGATACAATTACTCTAGTCTAGGTGAGAGTATGTATATATTCATGTATCCAAGGGGCCTTGTTTGAGAGAATTACTAAGCACACTACAATGGTACGAGGTTTATTGAATTATTTTAATCACAGATGTTAATTTGAAAGGTGGTTAATTAAGATTAGAGTTATAAAATGAATTACACGTTAGTTAATAGTTTGATATATACTTAGTTTGGTAAGAATTTATTTGTATTTGTTCAATATACACAAGATTAATTAAGTAAATAAGTTTGAACAAAGTCTTTAAACTAAATAAATAAATTTGAATATATATGTGCTAGTTTGTTAATATTTATAAATAAAAATTATGAATTTTTCGAGAATAATTTTTATGAATAAAACTTATGAACTATGTTCATTAATAAAATTCTTATCAATATATCATAAATAAATAAATAAAATCTCAAAATTAAACTCATTAAAGAACTAAATAAAATTAAAAATATAAATATTTCAAACAATTAAATAAATTAGATAATATCTAAATGTGTAGATTTGACAATTCATAGTATGAATTAGATTCTTCTGATTAAACAAGAACTATAAAGAAAAGATTAGAGTGAGTTTGCCGATCTGGATTTGTACTTCGATCTGTTTCTTGGAAACGATTTCGTTATCTGAAGATCAATCACAACACTCAACCGAAAAGTTTTTCTTAGTTTACAAACCAAATTCTGACAAAGCCTTAGATGTTCTATCGCTTAGTGCTTCGCACATCTCTTTTTCCCCCTTCATAGCTGAACCTTTCTGTCTTCTTTTATAACTTGGACGCAACCTTTCACATACCTTCCAAAGATATTACATCTTCATTGGTTAATGCATTGATTGCACAATCATAGTTATACGCAACCTGTCAGAGACGCTTCGTCTCCAATAACTGTTTAACCGCTGGAGACCTTTTTTCTCCACAGTTAATACACTAGCTGCACAAGAGACTCCTCATCTCCGATGAAGTGCAGTGCACAGTAACACCAACCTGGTTTGTTACAGCTTCTCACAGTCTGAGAGTAACTGAATAAAAAGGGTTATATGCAACTGTATTCAGCCCAAATGATCAAAAAGATGGAAATGTATCCCATTGCTTGAGCTTGATAATGGAGAAATATATTGACTAAAGAAGATAGGAGTCAGATATCTAAATAAGGAAGACATGAAGGAGCAAAGTTGCATATCAGAATCCTCTTCCAACTACCAGAGGTTTCTGATCCTTACGAGTTTCGCAAGCTTTTCGAGCTGATAACATCAGTCAATGGTGCCAATCTCATAAACACATCGGGAACTAGAATGATTTTGAATCTATAAACCTAATTCAATCTTTTCATCTAAATCTCGTGCAACGATATCGCTCATGTTCATCCGATCTTCACGACTTTGCATACAGAAAAAAGACCAAATAGAAACTGAAGAAGCAAAGTCGTCAGTGATCAAATCAACCTTTACCCCGAATCCAATCGCTTACCCGCGCTCAGTCGCCGCCGCGTGCTCCGCTTCCATGGCTGCAGCACAGAATCCCTGAACCTAGAAGGCATTGTCGATTCCCTTCTATTCCCTTTCCGCTTCGATCCTTCTGCAACTCCGCCGCCCAATCCGTCCTCCCTTACCTCCTTCCTCTCCTGCTTCACCCCCGCCTCGCCGTCTCCGCCTCTTCCAGCGTGCTCCTTCTCGAAAACTCTGTCCCCAAAGATTTCGATCACAGCGAGCACCAGAAGGTCGAGGCCCTCGCAGCGGCTCGAGGAGTCGTCGGAAGCAGGAGAGTAATTGGAGGAGGCAGACAGGCACGAAGAGGGGTTGCGATTGGAGCTCAAAGGTGGAGACTTTGAGGCACGACTTCTCACCGGGAGTGGGCTGCTCGTGGGGGTCATAGTTGGTGCAGGGGAAAGCTAAGATTTTGGCGATCCTAATCAGGTCAGAATTGGAGGAATAGATTGGAGAAGGAAGCCATGAGAGATGCAAGATCGAGCAGCTAGAGAAATGCTCGCTAGTAAAACTTTGGGCCTTCTCGTTCCTTTACATGGATGGGAATTACTCTCGCTTCTGATTCACACTGTTTTTTGTTTCTCAAAACAAAAGTTATTGGACATTTTACGAACAAAATATATGAGATCGTGTTAACATAAGCAATTTAATCTAAAAATTAATTAGAAAATTAAAATTCCAGAATACTTTGAAATTTTAAATAATTTAAAATTTTTAGTTAATTTTTAAATATGATACACTAAAATTATATATCGTCCGATCCTTTTACGTTCAAAGATTAGATTATAGTACGCTGTGATCGAACGATAAATAACAGAGATGTTCACGAGCAATTAAAGATGAATTGTATAAAGTAGCATTTATATTACAATTTGATTAATTCTGAAGATGAATCATTTTGCCTCGTATAATCTTTTATTTTTTATAGATCATCAAAATAAATGTGAAAGCATAATTGAGTTCTGAAAAAGAAATTTTTTTTTGTATGTACGTAAGAAAATATAGAAAAACAGTGAAAATCATGATAAATGTAAATGAAAACGAAAAAAAATCATAATAAATACCATGAAAAATATTAAAGTGAATGAAAAAAGTAATCACCTATTCCTTGTCAATCATGTACTTAAGATGCTCCATGCTTGTTGTTTAATTGGCGTTTTCATGATGCTTTAACTCATTTAGATGAGCAATGCATTAGCATATACAATAAACTTTTAAATGTTTACTTATTTCACTTTATATGCATCATATTTGCATGTTATATTAACCCATTGGCCTGATAGAGGCCCAGCAGAGGCAGTAAGTGGACTTTTTAATGGTCAATGATTAGCGTGGATTGATTGAGTGGACTTTGCTAACTAGTGCTAGCCACAGCTCGACAAGCATAAAAATTTTTTGAACAAAGAATCTTGTTATTTCATTTTGGTCATTCGATAGCCGTTTAGGGCAAACAACAACACTCAATTAGACACAGAGTTAGAGCATTTAGCAAGAGAAGACTTATTTCTACGATATGGCAATCTTTTTATCAAGGTTGGTAACCTGAAGCTATATTTACAGAACATTCAACACCCAGAGGAGACACATTTATCCCCATCTATCACTTCTTTTTTTCATCTTCGGAGGCCTCGAGAGCTGCTTGATCAACAGAAACAATATTGTTGTAATTATCTTTCGTTCCATCTTCAACTACATCTTGAACTACTTTATCAGCCAACACAATGCCATTAGAGTTATCATTCTTTTCGTTTCCAGCTGCGCCGTGAGATACTGTGCCAGCGGAATTGATGTCGTTGGAGTAGTTTTTCGTTCCATTTTGAGCTTTTTCTTGTACTGCTTTATCAGCAGACACGATGTCATTGAAGTTGTCTGTCTTCCCGAGTAAGATCTCGATCTGCAAAGAGGAGGGCGAGAAAATCTTACAGCCGAAAGTTAAGGGAGATCAATGGTGTCAAAAAGAATGGCTGCAGATATGAGAAACCTTTGCCTTCCGAACCAATCGTCCCTTTGCTTCATCTTTTGTGCCGACTGTAGATGTCTGAATCTCTGTTTTCATCACGACGATTTCGTGAGTTTAGTCATGTAAGATGTGTAATGAGATGTATGTGCAGTGCTTACTCTTCGCAGTAGCAAGTCCGTTGTTTTTCAAAATTTCAGCAACAGTGACTACAGTGCCAATAGCTATCACCGAAAGAAAGCCAAAGAAAAAAAAAACACTTTCAGTTCCTCAAATGTTCCTTGTTGCATTTTACCAGCATTAATTAGAGATCCAAAGAAAGGGAATGATTGATTACCCATTCCCAAAGCTGAGAGCTCAATCTCATTGTGTTGCTGCATGTACCTCTGATATCAGGAGTAACGTTAGTGTGGAAGAAATCACATGCGTTTAACATCATGCGAAACTAGTAATGAAGAATGAACAATCAAGAAAATCATAACAAACGGTGGCAGGTAACAAAAGATCCGTCCATGAGGGAAGGAAAAACAATCATAACAAAATATTTCTTGTTTCCAACGTAAAGAATAAATAAAGATCAAATCAAACGATCCCTCGAAACTACCAGAATGTTATTAAAGATCCTATATACTTGTTGGAAAACCATTGTTTAAGGAAACCTGAAGAGAGGAATGTACTGGTACAGTGGTAAATATAGATCTGGTTTTTTACAACCACGTTGATCATTTATGCTTATGTAAATTTATTTATTTTTTAAATTAAATTTGGGAATTCACACAACCCAAATGCAGCATAAAAGAAAAAGATCCAATGAAACCTTGACGAGGGCACAATTACTCACAAACTAGGATGAATCAAACTATCCGGTCACAGATGCCCATGAAAGAACCAATTATCCAAAATTTCGCAGAAAGAATCTTGCAAGTCTAGTTTAATTTCATGAATTTAAAGAAGGCAAACAAAAGACGGGCAATGCAATGACAAGACCAATCCCAAGCTGCATTACACAAGAGATTTCCGTGAAAAACAAATCAAAATCCAGATCGCATACGAGCAAAGAGAAACCCCAACCTAAGTCCTAATTTGGGCGATGTGCGAAGAGGGAACGAGACGATACCTTGGCGAGATTGACGTAGAAGAAGAGCGGCTTCTTGTTCGTGGACACCTGGATCCGGTTCTTCTTTCCACGCCCCACCGCCACCACTGGCCCGTCGCCGGCCGCCGCTGTCGTCGCCATCCCACTCGCTCTATCGCTCTCGAGTCTCGATAGGTCGCTCGCTCAACGATGGCGACCACTGCGCCAGGAACAGTCATTATATAACGTTTGTCAAACCAATGATCTACCGCCACGTTGACGGATGAACCAGGAGTTGCCACGGTTCGCAGGTGACATTATCAACATGACCAAATTGCCCTTCAGCAACGGCCCAATCAACCGGATGGCGGTTTGAACTCCGCGCGAACCCGATTCGGTTCAACGCAACAAATACGAAGAACCACGGCTGTCTGTTGCATGGTGCTACGCAATTGAAGGAGATTGAAAGGCAGTCCCCTACCTTAGCTTCAAAGGTGTGTGGCGGAGGATCGAGGAGTATTCAATTTTTATCCGATTAATCGCGTATAAATTAATCAGTTAAAATAAAATTAATCTACGCCTATATTTTTGGAGGCGAGTTAAAATAAAAGCATATAGCTCTCGAAATATTTTCTCAGCAACTATTCCCTCTGCATAAATAAATATGCAGCAGTATAACTGAATTCATAAAGTTTAATATCCTTCTAGATCGACACGATTTCCTCAGAGATTTCAGAAGAAAATAGAGAAACTATTCGTGTCCCTTGAATACTACAACTATTTCACAAGGAAATTTAGATAAAGCTGGGAATTTTAAGTGCAGTTGATTTGGCGTCCATCAAGAAGGTGAATGGCGCATCCCTTTTCTGGAGCAAGGCAGCAGTTGCACGCAGCTTTCAGCCTCTCACTACCTGTGGAGTTGCATGTCATGTACTCTGCTTGCAGGCAAAAATATGGGCAAATTTTGGCGTCTGCATGCTTCACCAGTCCAAACGCTCCACTGCCTTCACTTTGCCCAAGAGAAAGAACAGGTCGCTCAGAGGAGTCTTAATCTGCCAGTTTAAGGGAGGAAGAAAGAATTAGGATCGAGAAGAAACCAAAACCTGACAGTATGAGTATGAGAACAATTGCGAGAGCAGAGTTGGCGTTCGCCATTGTCTGTGAAGAGAGAGAGATTCAGAGAGATGGAAGCAGTATAAAAGTCAATCAGCCATTGAGGCTGAAGTGAAGAGTTAAATAATGGCAGAAGGAAAGTTTACGTTTCATTCAACCTTTTGACCAGCGCCTTCGTATAAAGTCAATGGACTGCCTGCTCGTTCACTCTTTGCAGTCGCCGGACATCGGAAATCTGAGAATAAATAAAAGAATAAAAAGTCCAGTAAAACTGGGCTAAATTTTTTTTTCAAAAAAAGACAGAATACTTTCTCTTTCAGTTTTGCTTCGCCGAGGGTTCAGGCAGATAGAGAAGTGTGAACTTGCAACAGTGGTAGGTTTAAAAAAGAGCAATTATTTAAAGGCTGGCCTCTCACATCAAGAATATTATTAAATCAACGATTGCTTAACCTAATGATAAGTAAGTAATATCTAAAGATTTTTTTTGAGTTTAAATTCGTATAATGATAATGTTGAGAACAGTTTAACTTGATTATTTTTTCTCCTCAAATAAATAATCTTGATAAATTTATTAGGGTTGGTGATTCCGTGTGACTGATGCCTAACATCACTCCTTTTGCACCTAATTTTCCAGAGACCAATGCAATGGCCAACCCTAAACAAATGTCTTTTTGCAACTGATACAAATATAAGGCTGTCCTTCTTTCTTTATTCAAAGAGAGTTAAGTACAAAATTTTTCCGAAAGTGAAGCATATCCCCTTATCACATATTAAATGTCTCACAACTTTCCTTGATATGAATGCTAAACTTATCAAATCATAATTATCAGAAGAGCCAGAATTAATCTTAACTGCAGTTCTCTGTTGATATGTCATTGGAAGCATGTTTATTTGCTTTTAAACTGTTAGATTCAAACAAAAGATTACTGAAGTACAACCTCTGCACATTGTTTGCCTTCAACTGGCCAAAAGATTCTATCTCTTGTTACTACTTTTTTTTTTTAATCATATGCACTTCGATAATAATATATCTTCATTCTTCAGTTCTTTGATCTCCATGATTAATTACTCCTAATCATACTATATATATATCTTCCAGAGTTGGATAATCAAAATAGCTCGTTCTGTCCACTTGTATAGGTCAAATGAGACAAGAAGCAGAGATTCAACAAATCACCTAATCCCAATGATGAACTGCCAGGATTAAAATATGAAGGAGGCAGGCAGTTGCAGAGAAGCACTGCGAACAACAAGAACTGAGAAGAATAAAAAAAAAAAAAAAAGCAGATTTGGAGCAGATGGTGCAACTGTGATCAACACACGTCACAGCCAACGCATTGCAAGCAGACGAGGGGACCAGACCAAAGTGAGATTGCAGTGGTGGGGGGAACCAGAAAAGCATGTAACAAATGGTGGTAATGGTGTCATTACTCTTAATCAGGCAGTGGAGCACAACATTCATTGGAAATATTGGTAAAGTAGCTTCCTTGTGGACTTGTGTGGCGTGGAGTGGATCGTGAGATGGAGCGTCGCCGCCCATACTTAGGATTCCAGGGAAGTGAATGGAAAGGCCGAATGGCCGAGGAGACAAAGGTGGAGTAATGGCAGAGATGGAAAAGTTGGTGCTTGAGAATTTTACGAGCAGGTTTTAGGTCTACCAACTGTTGGTTAGGAGATACCACACCTTAACAAATGACAATCCTAAGCTATGAGAACCTCCAGCAAAGACTTGGAAATAAAGGGTTTGAGCAGGGAAGGATGAGAAATGGAGATTAAGGTTTGTGGCTTACCATCGGGTGAAGGGAGAGAGAGGTAATCTCACACTCAAGTTGGAATTTTGGAGGATGGTGATGCCAATCTGATGCGAGAGTGAGAAAGGGGGAGAGAGAGACAGAGAGAGGAGGAGGAAAAGGTTTTTAAAAAACTCGGCGGTAATATTATATTGGCAATTGGGGATGCTGATGAGAGAGAAGAGGGAGATTGGAGAGGGATGGATAATATTATAAGGGCGGAGAAAGAACGGGGAAAAGCTTCGTGTCCTTCTGATTGAGGTCTTGGGATCGGTTTGTCTCTGGATTGGGGGGGATTCCGATTCTCCTCGGCCGATCAACCGCGAATTCGTGCTCTCCTCGAGGTGCGCGCGGGCATCTGCCGCCGCCGACCTTTGCCCTATCCCTATTTCTTCTTCCCTATCGCGCTCTCGTTCTCAGGTACTGGACGTCGGTCTTTCTCGTGTTGGTGCTTTTGCTTTCTCTATCATTTTCATTCGAATCTTTCTTCTTCAAGGACGACATATTTAATTTTGTATCTGCATATTTCATGTTTCTTCGGATCAACATCAAGACCATCTCAGCTCTTCTCCTTCTGTCTCCCTCTTTGTCCGTCTCCATCGTTCGATCCTCTTCGTCCCCCTGGCTGATTTCGACATGAGAACATTGGAACGGGGTTTGTTATGGTCTTTTGCATGACTCTCTCTCTCTCTCTCTCTCTCTTCAAAAGTTAGTTCTTTGAAAAACCTATTTTCCATCTCAGCGAGATCGATTGGTTTGGGCAAGAGTTCATGGCAAGTGGATTCTGTCGTTCTATAATAGTATGCTTCTTCTGGCCTATTTGATGATTTTTCTTATGCTCTTTTCTCCCTCGTCATGCTCTGATTTTTTTTCTTGCTCAAATTCTTTCCTTTTTCCTATTCTTCAATGGGATTTCTGGCGTGTTTGTTAAGGTTAAAAAGACTACGAGCCATGGAATTTTGGTAGTAGGATTTGGCTTATATGGGTGACTCATCTTGGTTCTCTTTTTCGCTGTAATTGTACTGAAATCCTGTTCCTCACAGGAACTAATCGGATAATAGAGGACATAATAGAGGACAATTATATGAAATTTTCTAATCGCTTTTGGTACCACTTTGCCGGTCAGAGGAAGCTACTTGTTTTGTTGGTTTAAGCACTATAATTTCTTTGTTGACACTGGCTTTAGTGCTGCCTTCCAAGTATGTTACTGGTATAAGATCAATTTTAATCGTCTACAACTAGCAGGCTGCAGCCGTTTTCATGATTCTTCAGTTATTCCCTTTTTTGTGCCAGTTGATCTACTTTTTTTCTTCAGATTTTCATAATGTTTTTTCATACAATTGATTGTGGCAATGTAATTTCTTCCCAAGGGATTAAGCCTTTTCCATGGCTGAGTTTGTTGAAGTTCAGATGAGGACACCAGTTTCCAATTTGCAGTCAAGATATTGCAACGATTCTTAATATTGTAATTTGTGAGGATCAAACCACTTTGTAGTTGTTTTCAAGGGAGAAAGATAATGCCTACTTTCTATTCAGTCTCTGATGATCAAAGTGGAACTGCTTCAAATCATTGCTCAAATGCACCAGGGAATGCTCCTTATACTGACTCACCAGTTCCTGGCACCATGACATACCTTAGCTTCCCGTATTCTCCGGTTTCAAATGCATTAACCAGCAATACCCAAACCCCACAAAATCATCTCGAGTTTCCTGTTGCCTCTGCCATCTTTTCTCAAAGCGTCACTGGGGGAAATTCTGATATGCTCACATCCCGTCTTGGCGATCATGCTTATAATTATTGGAAAGATGAGAGAAATGAGATGTTATTTATGCAACCAATTGATGGTTCTATCAATGGTTCCAACAATCTACCTAGTGCTGATGATCCTCAGATGAGTCTGCGGGCACAATTGGGCATCATAAATGGACAGAATTTATCTTTGCAGCAGTCAAATGTACCCATGATGCAAAATCAAGGATTATCTCTCAGTCTTAACACCCAAATGCCAGTTCCTTCAATTCAGTACCGACCTGCTTGTTCAGATCTCTCTTTTATTGGTACTCATCAGTCAGCTTCTGGAGATGTCGGTCCTTTGAGGGAGGATACCTTTGAAGAAAAAAATATGCATAGTGGTGTCTTGTCATTTGGGCAATCAAATATCACAACCTTCATCCCAAATTCAAAGTATCTCAAGGCAGCACAGGAATTATTGAATGAAGTTGTTAATGTGGAGAAGGCTTTGAAGAAAAAAACAGATAAAATCCAAGGTATCCATACTTCAACTGCCACCACAGTTAAGGATGGTAGTGGGATATCAAAGACTGAAGCAAAGACTTCAAATCCAAAAGAGACTGCTGGTTGTTCTTCTGGTGAGCTCTCACCTTCTGAAAAGCAGGACCTTCAGTGCAAAGTCACAAAGCTATTGGAGATGTTGGAAGAGGTGCACTGCTTTCTTTCCTTTTCTTATTCTTTCACTAATGTTTTATCATATTTGCTACCAGCACTTATATCAGAAGAATTTTAGCTACATTCTGATTAAGATCAATATAGGTTTGCTTGAATTCGAAGTTCAACCATTAAGTTTATTTAGTTTGAAGAGAGCAATAATTTCTTCAATAATTTTTATGCTGTTCATTTGTGTTGAGTTTCTGTGCACACCACCATAGATGGCTTCTTTTTTTGTGTTGTCAAGTAACCTGTTAAGCCATAATTATATTTCTAGAGCCTGTTTAACTCAAGTATTTTAGTTTCTGTGTTTGTATAATTAGTAGGGGATGATCAACAGTTCTACTGGGATCCTAATCTTGTTGACTTTTCTTGGTCAATCTCTATTTTCACATTATGAATCTATTTGTATTGTTGATTGAATCTCCTAATAAAAAGAGAGACAGAGATCTGTTTGGAGGAAAACATCAATAGGATGGTCACAAATACAAAAAAGAGGAGCTCGGTGCACGAAGCTCCTGCCAATGCAAGATTTTGAGGAAAGATCTATTATACGCAACTTTACTCTACATTGCAAGAGCTTATTTCTAATACTTGAACCTGTGACTTCTAGGTCACATAACAACAACTTTACTGTTGCATCAAAGCTTCCTCTTCTCACAAATACAAAGAGTAAAATAAAATTAAAAATTAGAAAGTATATCTTTAGGTTTCTTTTGTAGGCAAAGGAAGGGATGCAAATTTTCTCGATCTCAAGTAGTTTTTAAGATCAAAATTTCAAAACATGTTCATCTTTCTATCCTGACTCAGTGTTAATGTAATTACCAATTTTTTCCTTTTAAATGAGAAAAATTTTAAAGAAGAAGAATCTATGAAGTGCCTTTATGGTGCCTCCAATTGTGTCCAACTCAATAAGCTTTAAACAAGATGCAGAGCTAAAACACGGCATCTTACCCAAGGATTAAAAAGAATGGCCTCAAGTAACACATTGCTTGTCACTTGAACTTTTAATGGAATATTGACATCACACAAAACTTTCCTATGAGGGTAACTACAAAATGGGAGAGAAAGCCCATGTACCAAGTAACCTAAAAGGCGATTAAGACATAGTACAATAATAAGCGATGAAGTTCTAATGTATGTAAGAATGGCATTTGAACAAAAATTTAGTTGCTGCTCAAAAAGCATATGTAATAACTGTATTCATTAATTTTGTTAAAACTGCTAACTGACACGGAGAAGAATCAAAGTGGTGAAGCTAATAGTTTGCTATACCCTTGGACTTGATATGTTGTCACATGTTTATAGTTCAGTAAGTCCCTGCATGATTGAGTCAACTGGGTTCCATTAAATAAGCTTAATAGGTTGGGATTGAGGAAATAAAAATGGTGTATTTGTGTTAAGTAGATTGCATTAACTGTTTATACCTCTGTTTTTCTGGAAGAAATTGTTTATATCTCTGTTGGCACTTAAATTCTCAGATAAAATTATTTGAATTGATCAATGATCAATATTTTGTTTCTTTCTCATCAGAAAGTATTTGATTAGGAGCATGCACTTATAAAGATCTTTCAGAATAATTCATAGAAAACCTGTTATTGTCTTACCTGAAGTTATTTTGACAATAATCAATCCTGAAGCATCAACATAAAATTTGTTGGTCGAATGGTTCACAGTGACAGTGTGATGGTGCGGCAGAGGAAGCTAAAACTTGCTTCTGTGCAAAATAATTTAAAAAAAGAAGTCATTTTTCCTGATGTAGGCAATGTTTTAAGGATTAAAACTACCAGGAAACATGAGGTCTTTAGTCAACACTGCCATAAACAATATAGTTAAAAGCATATGCAGAAGATCTAAATAAATATATATGAATTATATTATGTTCTTTTAAGTTACATATGATATAATATATGTCAACTTTTTCTGGTTGGAATTTTGTTAGATGCTAGACTACTCATCGATTAGTTAAATTTTTTATTTTGCATTATGATTTGAAAATATTTAGATCCTTCAGTATGATTTGAAAATATTTAGATCCTTTGTAATTGACCATGTATGATTCATTTATTTTTTATTGCAGGTTGATAGACGATATAAACACTATTACCATCAAATGCAAATAATAGTATCCTATTTTGACACAATAGCGGGTTGTGGGACAGCCAAACCATACACTTCACTTGCCCTTCAAACAATTTCACGTCATTTTCGCTGCTTGAGAGATGCCATCGGCAGCCAAATTCAAGTTGCCAGAAAAAGCCTTGGTGAACCAGACAACTCAAGTAGCATGAGTGGTGGTTTATCTCGCCTTCGGCACATAGATCAGCAGTTAAGGCAACAGAGAGCCGTGCAGCAATTCGGAATGATGCAACCAAATGCTTGGAGGCCACAAAGGGGTTTGCCTGAGTCATCTGTCTCAATTCTTCGTGCTTGGTTGTTTGAGCACTTCCTTCATCCGTAAGCTCAGATATCTTATCTTTTACCTAGCTCATTTATAAGTCCAAAGGATAAGCTAAGTTAAATTAGCATCTCCTTTGCAGTTACCCAAAGGATTCTGAGAAGCTAATGCTTGCGCGACAGGCAGGTTTGTCCAGAAGTCAGGTATTATTAGTTATTCATGTATGAACTACATGTCTTGTCAAGATGTGAGCCATGATTTTGTTTGCATGCCTTCTTCCGTTAGCGCTTATGACATCAGGATCAAAAATGTCTTAAAGGGAATCTCTTTCACCCTGTAAATTTCTGTTGGGACTTTTTGTGGTTCTCTATCAACTAAAAATCCTTTTTAGTCTACTTTGTTACCATTGATCTGTTGAACATGAGATTAGTTTGTAGGATCAGATTTCTAAAATGATTCCTGACCATGTAGCTTATGTTTTGGCTGGAGCATCAAGAGTTGATTGTCAATGATTCTATACTATGTATTAGGCCATTGTAAATTATGGATGCTGATTCATTCTTGATTAGAATCTTTAGATTGCATAACCTATTATATTCACATGATTTACAGTTTTGTCTATGTTGCAATAGCATTTAATAATGAAAATCCTTGCTCATGCTAGAAGACCTTGAGATGTAGTTGATCCTACTTTAACTTCTCCAGGTTGCAAACTGGTTCATAAATGCACGAGTTCGCCTTTGGAAGCCTATGATTGAAGACATGTACAAAGAAGAGTTTGGTGACATTGAGATCGACTCAAACTCTTCTCCGGAAAATCCAACACAAGCAAAGGAAGACATTCAATCCTCTGGGGACCATGAAGAACCACAAAATGCAAATGCTAAAAGATGCCAAACAAGCCAGATAGGTGATTCAAGGCCCTGTCTCATTCCGGTGACTGGGTCAGCTACTGCTTTTCAGAATGAATCGACTACACAATTCTCTGGCATGAATATAAAGAAAAGTGAACAAAGGTCCATTGAAGGAGATTCCAGCTTTTTACAAGATGCTACTGCCAATGCAGATCAAAGCGGGAGATTTTTCACACATCAGATGGCTGAGTTTGGTCAGTATGGAACCAGCAGGGTGTCGCTTACACTCGGACTGCAGCAGAGCGATGTAGTCCTTCCTATATCAGACAATCATCAGAGCTTTCTCGCGTTGAGAGGGAACAATGTTTATGGCACCACCACTCCACCTCGGCTAGATACAGATACCTTTGATTATTCAAATGTCGGGGATCGACCGCAAAGATTTGGATCAACGCATCTACTGCATGATTTCGTCTCGTAGATAGATATACATTGGCTATGATTGCTATTTGAAACTCTGAACCAGAATAATCTTTCTAAGATGCTGTTAAGGCATTTTTTTCAAGCTTATAGGAGACAGTGAGAGCAGTCATGGTATATAATGTAACATAAAGAGGTGGCTACTCGGTGGAATTATATAGGGTAGTTTGTTGTAAAGATATCAGCATATTTTTGTGTAATCTAAAGGGGAAAACATGTAAAGTGTTGTATATTAGTTGAATCATGGATGTCACCGAAGGCCATCGGCACTGTTCTTGTGTAATGGAATTGTTGTACTTTAAATTAATAAAATCGTTGGGATTGTATAATCGAACACCAGTAGCACTGTTCTCAATTGTTGGTTTAAATATCAAAAAGCCATCGCATATTCACTGTTCTAACAATTACGCAGACAACAGGAAGGGAAACATGCAAGAAAAGGTTCTAATTGCCATACAATTCTTTACACGACATGCCATCCAAGAACAAGATAAAGATGGCATCAGACAATATCACTAATTGAATTTTTTCAATCAGTTTTGTCTAAATATCATCAGGTAGGACAAGTTTACTGATCAAAATCTAGAAGAAAACTTATAGCAGCGACAAGGCATTGGATTCCTGCAACAGCACCACTCACATGAAGATGACTTCATTACCATACAAAAAGAACAGACCTTTACCAAAGCTTGAAGAGAGAATTTTTTTTTTTTCTCTACTTTCCTCTAGCTTTCTGTTCTGGCACCGACTTCTAATTGCAAGCCGGCAAACCAAACAACTAAGAATCCAAAGAAGCAACTTGGGACAACAAATGAACACTTTGCTAATTATCTTTGATTTGACACACACTTTACAACTATGCCGAGATTTTCTCTGCCTTCTTTCGAGATATTGAGAACTTCCTCTGTGCTTTTATGAAGCTCAATGCATTGGTTGAGCACCTGCAGAGCATATGGCTTCAACCGCGACTCTTTTCATGACATGTGGGCATGGATCCCCACCGAAGTTGGTGGTGGAGATGACAACCATACACCTCTGCTGTCCAATGCACTTCTGTTCAGATCAAACAAAGAATTAGATTTCATTTTTCCTTGTCAAACAATAAAAAGCAGAAAAGTTTTAGTATGATAAATGCATCAAACTGTGTCTACTCAGTTAATGTGTAGAGACCAAAAGTCTTATTCAGTAGGATACATGAGTGACTTTGGTGAATGCTTTTATAGATGGACAAGAAGGAGAAAAGAGAAGTGTTAAGACCTTTTCCAAAATGCTGTAGGAATTTGATGAATGGCATGCTCCCTGTTCGAAATTTCCACAAGTTCCGACTGGTGTGCCATAGCTAGCGAATTTGATGGCCGATATAACTTGTCCCAGAGTGCATTGGAGGTGGACCTTCGGCTTGCGATGTTCTTCAGGCTGGCCATAACTCTCTATCTGCCAATTTTTTATCATTGGGTGCCATTCAGATACATCGGCACACACACTGGAGATCGATCTCTTTGCTAAAGAGATTTTTGTCACATCACCCCCAAGTTCTTCAAATACTACTAGTAGATTTTTCGATGGCTGTAACCAGGAACGTGGCACATGGTACCTGAATATCCAATACTTAGCTCCCAACACATGTTAAAATTATGTTACAGGAATCCTAAAACAAGATCCTAATTCATAAAAAGTTTGAGTTCCTTCTCACAGCATTCCTAACAATAAATATATTAATTTTAAAGAATCTTTTGGGTTTATCTATTAACAATTCTTTTTTTAAAAAGAAATATAAAATGCAAAATTTTGTTTCTAATGCCAAAAATTACCATCTTTGGGTTGGTTGGCCACAATTACTTTGACACTTTGGCGATCGATATGTTCCTGTATAACTGCATGAATTGCAATGTTCATCAGGAGCAGATGCAGTCCAGTATCTTCCAATACTTTGTCCATTTATCCAAACCTCGCCCTTTCCCATACTTCCCATATCCAAAGCCAATGGCTCATCCCCATCAGGAGCATCAAAATACGCCTGCAAACGGTAATCGCAAAAACTTAGGTGCTAAAAATTATCATTTTAGATAAGAGTCATGATGATGTATGTACCTACCCGGTACCATGTTAAAGGCTGCTGATTTTGAACTACTAATGAGGATTGCACCCACTCAACAGAGAAAGCACCCTCCAAGGAATTCAAATTCATGGCTTCTCCTTTAAGACCAACCTACAAAAGGAGAAAACCAAAAAAAAAAAAAAACTTATTGCTTTACTATGCTTGAAATCTAGGTCGTAAACAAAAACTATAATGAGCAAATGCGATAACCTGATATGACCATTGCTGCCATGTTAGGTCCTTACTCCCCCCATCAAAATCATGTAACACAACGGGACCTAGAACTCCGGTACTCCATAACTCATAATGTGTCCCTGCGTTCTTCACCAAAGTAATTTTGCCAAAAAAAAAAAAAAATTCAAAAAGTTCAGTGTTTGATTCCTCGACTTGGAAATATAGTTCATAGAAATGATGAAAGAGTAAAACTTACTGGTAGCCCCACAGCCACACTTAACAGTGCAATTTTATTAGTTCCAGCGCGAAGATTCACATTACCAGAAAATTTGATCTTCCTATCCTGCCTGGTCCCATAAGCAGAACCTTTCATACCATATTCAAAGTTTAATTTTTTGATAGTCAAAGCCTCTAAGAAACAATCAGTGTATTCAAAAGAACACAAGCAGCACATTAATATACCTGAGAGTTGTCCATTAATAAAGACATGAAGAGCATGACCAGCAGATCGGACTGTGAGAAGAGGACGATGACCTCGTTGTAAGAATCCTTCAGCAGGATTGACATCAACACTAAACAAAATAACACAGTAGCGTAATTAATTCAGTGAGTTGGTCATTGTAGTGCATTGAAGAAAGGCAAAGAAAAATAAGACGGAACAAATCTAGCTACACTCAAATTGAGAAAGGTTTGTTGGATAAAGTCACACCTAGTGATGTACCACAAGTAGTCACTTGTATCCCTAGTGACATTTATCTGTTCTAACAGCCCAGTCGAGGTAATTAATGAGTTTTCTCCCTGCGAAGCCACCTCTTCATCATAGGTCTCCCACATGAGTGACTGAGCATTAATTGGGTACATTTGCATTTGAGATGTTTGCACTCCAACCTGTGGTAATTTGACAACAATAACACTTTCCAATTTGTAAGATTAACTATGATAGTACAGCTTCAACAAAATTAGGTGGCTTGAAAATAACATATGTTTTAAATCTACTGACCAAGATGTTTATAGCATCTGACTCATCGGGTAAAATAATTGAGCTTACCTTTGCAGTGTTGAAAACTACATTTCTGCAGTCTGGTAAGATGCTGATTGACCATGGTGGGAGGCTGTAGTGCATGTTGTTGAACATTACCCTTGCAAAGGAATTTGTATCATAATTAGCAAGGAAAGCTGCACATCCTCCAGATTGGGGGCTGAAAACATGAGCCTAAATTCAAAGAAGACAATCAATTATCATTGAGGATTCATTTTGATCTGCAAGATCATGGAAACCTTGTTCTAGTAAGTGCTAACTTAGAATCTAACGAACCTCTTGGAGGCTACCCAATGAAGTAACAGCAGGATCAGCAGAAATAAGAGCTTGCTCACACAACTTAATGGCCCTGTGAAGCTCTTTCAGGTGCCCGTATTTTGGTTCTCGGGCTAATCCTGCCATTTTGTCACAGCAAATCAGAAGAGGCAAGTAATGCATACTAAATCTTTCTTCTTTTTAAATACATTATCTATAAGGTCAAGATGAATTAATTTCATCATTAATAAGATATTGTGCTAATATCAGATTTCTGACAAGAATTTAGCTTATGATCTCAAATGTCATGTTAAATGCTTCTAAAAGACAAAACTATGCACAAGCCGTAGAAATATAAGTGAAATATCCTGAGAGACAATTATCTAGTAAAGCCACACTGAACAATTTACGATTGAGTTGGATTTTGCAAAGGATTTTTAGGTTACAGTGCAGGTGAGTATCCTATGACCCTATAGTCATTCTAATGTAACAATAGGTCTTTCCCTGTCATACCGTATTCGTCAATCGGTGCATCATAGTCATAACTGGTTGTGATGAACGGCCCTCCAGCTGTACGCCCAAAATTAGTTCCTCCATGGTACTTAATAAACAAACAAAGGAAAAATAGCAGTTTAGAATCATCAAAATGCAAAGATAATTTAAAGAGAAGGATTCTAGTTCCAACCATGTAATAGTTTATAAATGAGCCACCCTTTTGTATAAAACGTGCCACAGCAAATGCAAGATCTTGAACTGGTCGTTGACGGATAGTGCCTCCAAATTCCGTAAACCTACAGTAGTAGCACAGAAGGATTTTGAGAATCCCCAGCATTATTCATCTTTAGCCACATGGTCATAACATATATGATAGTCCATGTACAAATCTCACAATTAAATGAAAACTGAAACTGCTTAGCAACTTACCAACCACTCCAAGCTTCTGTCCACATGGTAGGCTTATAAGGCTTATTTGGAGTAAAACTATGGCAATAGAAGCCATTGCATGTATTTATCTGTTCCAAATATTAGAAACCTTCAGAAACATATCGAAAACATATTTCAACAAGAAGACAAATGCAGTCTAACAAAGATAACTAGGATAAGTAACAAGCACAAGCTTATAAGGTGAATGTCTTAGATAAAGAAATACAAATTTTCCTATAATACAACTCAACACCAATTTGTGCCCTTACCACTGGTTCAGGGGCGTCCTCCTCCTTACACATCACCCATGGTACACCAGTGCCCAACCCGACAGCCATTTGCGCAGCCCAGTTCACATACACATGACCAGCAGCGCCAAATGCCTTACTCTCGGGCCCATACTCATTTTCAATCTGCATCGATAAAACTTTTTATGTTCCAAGGTAAAGCATTATTCTATCTCCTATCATCCTAATCTTCCCATGAAAATAAAACATGATGAGAAACATGCCTGTGAAAGGATGATCGGCCCACCCTGAGAAGCAAAAAGCGTTTCACTCTTCATCATATCAACAATTTTCTGGGTGAAACCTTGCATAGCCATCTGTAGAGAAAATTAACATATATACTTGTAGGACATGAGACGAATCCAACAAGCATCTCCCCCCTTGAAACTTAAAGCAAACAGGGAAGTTCTTACAACAATTCAACACAAAGGAAAAATATAGAAGGATTGACTATGAAAGAATGGTTCAAGGGATTTACCTTGAAAGGTTCATTATCTGTTCTGAAGCTGATTCCGGGCACATATTTCAACCAAACTGGAAATCCTCTAAACAAACGAGGAAAGCGAAAATGAGGAACAAGTAAAACTTAATCGCACGAAAATGAGTCATTCACAAGGAAAATCTGAGAGAGAAGTACCCAAAGTTCCACTCTGCGCAGACATAAGGTCCAATTCGGAGGTGGACATACAGCCCCACCTTCTGGACCGTCTTGATAAACCTAACCAAATCATACCTTCCCTCGAAATTATACTGCCAGAAAAAGGAAAACAAATTGCACTGAATCAAGGTGCTCCATCTAAAATTTATACTTTGGCCTCAAATTGAAGCACAACAGACAAAGAACCGAAAAATTAGCAAGAGAGGACTGCAAAATACACTGCCAGGTGAAGGCTCATGGCCGTTCCAGAAGACATAAGTCTGTATAACATCCAAGCCTCCATCTTTAGCTTTTTGTATAAGTCCTTCCCACATCTGCCACGCAGAATCAACAATCAACAATGCGCATCTAAGATTAGGGTGGAAATCCTCAACAACAATCACCTAAAAGAAGGTTAGTAAAAGATAAAGGAAAAAAGAAGCTTTTGAAGTTTTTAGGGAAACTACTTCTGGGGTGCTTCTGGGGTAGTGAATGGAGCCTGAGATGAGGATCCTCCGCTGGCCATTGATGACGATGGCCTTCCTGTCATAGGTAACACCACATTGCGCCGCGGGAAGGATGAAAAGCAGGAGGAGGAGGAGGAAAGGGAGTGGGGAGAGGAAATGCGGTGAGCTCTGGACTGCCATTCTCAATCCCACTTCACTCAGATCTCACACTCCTCCCTCCCTCAAGAAAGTGAGTCCAGCTCTAGCCGCAGAGGGAGAAGAGCTAAAGTTCACCGGCGGGGTCTCTCTACAATGCCAAGGAGAGAATCCTGCTGCCGTGCAAGCGATACGAGATCAGAGCGGTCAGAATGGTAGCTGGCTAGCACTATAATTTATAACAGAAAAAAGGTTAAAGAACAGGTTAGTGCAGTGCGGCATCTCCCTTTTACCTCCTCACACAAGATGGGTAAGGTGTAGGGCTATGGCTGTGCCAACCGTGCAGCTCATCTCATCGGAGGCCGCAAGACGCTAACTTTTCGCTCACAAGGCAATAAATAAGCGCGTTTCTTGCTGCCCATCCTCCATGGCCGTGTTAGGTCGGGATTGAGCAGATCTGGTAAAGATTAGCTCTTGAAGGCTGGCCGACACTCTTGAATGAGAGCGGTTATGGAAGACGCCAAGACGGTAATCTTCAAGTGAGCGAGTGATGGATCCGTCTCGTCGGTGGGTTTTGGCTTTGCATGCCAATGCTTGGCTTCGCCTGTCACGCTGCAGTAGACTCCAGTACCATCATGCACGTTTGGTGCGTCCTGTCTCTTCTGAACAAACAACCACCGGCTCAAAATTCTACCAACTGCTATTCAACCGGAGGGAGAAGCTGAACGAGCGACGCCGCGAGTCCATGGCGAACAACTTGGCAACGCCACGAATCGTTGCCCGAATAACGTACGAACCGAATTGCTTGTGAACAAGCAAGCGCGAGTGCACTCACATTGAAAAGGAGGTCTAGTGGTCCGTCACACACACACAAGGCTTGACATCCAAGCAAGAAGGCTGCTTTCCCAGACAAAATAAATTATTTTCTTTCCCAGTGGCCATAGGCGGTAGATCCCCAGGTAAATCTATGAAACAGCGAGGAACCAAATTAAAATGGCCTCTGTTCTCATTGTTTACGCTGTAATCCAGTATCTTTGAAGAAACACAGCGCGCCATTCCCGGCGGGGATGCATCGCGGATGCTTCCCCATATCTCTATACCTTTTCCTCAGCCCCATCTCCACTACAACTAAACTGTTCCTATCGCCGACGGCTCTACGCGTTTTCTGCGCCGCGGATGGCGGAGTCAGTGATTTAGTGTTGCAATATTGTATATTTATATGTATAATTAGTCCATTTGAAGGAAAAGGTTTGTTATTGTTTACTGATTTCTTGTCTTGTTTAGCATAATCAACAAGCAAGCGGACTCAGGTCCTTTCTTGATCTTGCTTTGAAAAAAAATGGATTTTGTATAATTTCCAAGTGGTGATCAGTACAGCAAGGACAGATTTGCTGAGACAGAAAGGAACAGACTGCGTGCTGCAAATTATATGGAATCTTGCTATCAATGTGTTTTCCCTGTGCTCTGTCGGATGCACCGACAACAATGATAATAGAAAAACTCCATCATCATCATCATCATCATCGAAATTATTCCTTTTGATTTGCTCACCGATCAATTCAAAAGCATATGACTATTTAAACTGTTCCAAATTCATTTCAAAAAAAAAAAAAGCGAATTTTAATATTTTAGACTAATAAAAGTTTTACCATTGGATGTTTTGACTCTAGTATCGTGCGAAAGAGCAAGGAAAAACAAATTATTCTAATGGCGTGAATTTCTTGGATTAACTTTCTAAATAATAAATTTTGAATTTACACTTAAATCATTTGAAAATAAAGTTAGAGCCAAACATTATCAACATAGAATCTATTTATTCTTGTATATGGGAGTTGAAAACACTTTAAATAGCTATTAATGCTTATCATTTTTTTTTTGTGTGTGAATAATTGAAAGGACGACAATAATACTTGACAACGATCGAATCTCCACTCAAATTAGATATAAATATGAATGAGCAAGGCAATGGTCGGAAAGAACAGATATCTAGTGATCCGAGACAAACTCTGGTACTTCTACGAAGGAGGTCGGATTGAGAGTAATTGACACAGATGGCTATTAATGGTGGATGGTAGCTAGAGTATGTAGCAATGACAAAACTATAAATCAATGACAGCTTTAATTAATATTATGCTGGATAAAAACATTTAATTGCAGTGGTACAAGGGATCTATATAATATTAATACCAACCAAAATTATATATACTTAATATAAGAGGCTAAATCAAAGATGAATTAAGTGGTATAGATTAAATTAAGGAACTTAAGTCTTATATATACTTAGTTGAAATTTTATTTGACACAATGAAGTTAAAAAAGATTAAAACAAACGAACAATTTAATTAACGCCAGAATTCAATTTACATAACATCAACCTATGCAAATACATGAACCGCTCTAAGAAAAGTCTGAAGGAGGAAGAGCTACAGAAACATTATATTTCTTCATGCAAATAGTAGCCATTTCTCATGATGAGCTCTTCTTTGAAGAAATTAAACTGGATGAGGTGGCAGAGGAATATATAATTTCTTATTTCTTGATTCTTACTCATTTTCTGGGGATTTTAGAACAAAGAAACATGCACCAATTGCCATGTAGCATAGCAGTGGAACGAGTCCCTTCAAGTAGTGTGAACTTCCATCCTGTAAAAGTTCCTTTAATTCATGAGCATCATGATTCCTACAAAAGTTCCATCCTTTTTGGCTGAATCCTTGCATTTTTTATGAAAGAATAACTACACGTTACCTGTAAAGTGAAGGCTACAACTAGAATTGCCATGAGCAATGAACCAGTTGCTAACAGGTCGAGATCAAGATCCATCTTGATTCCCATTATCCAGGCCACAATAGTAGTTAGAGGAACCTAAGAGATGTAAATTAAAGCCTTATTATGAGCTATATACTACTCATTTTAGTGCTACTTCATGTTAATTCAATCTCCTTACCACAAACATGGATATCTGAGTTGCTGAACCAAGGGAAACACCAAGGGTAATATCCTGTCACAGTTGAACAGATTACCTTAAACTGTGCATAGACACACACTCACAATCAAATAGCCAAATTATACAGTGATGAGTAAAAGCTCCCTACCAGCTTGTTCTTGAAAGCAAAAATGATGGCACCAGCATGTTCTGCCGCATTTCCAACAATTGGGAGCAAGATGATGCTAATGAAGCTTACTGATAGACCCCATGAATCTGAAGCAGCCTAAATATATGGTTGGAATATATACCAGATGCTTGGTCAGTGGAGCTCTAATTGAAAAGATTGGAGCACGATGTAAAACATATTAAATAGGTTAAAAATTATACCTCAATAGTTTCAACAACATACTCAGACAATAGGGTGATCACAAGGGTCATGCCCACCAACCAAGCTATTGCGCTTGCAAGTTCAATCACTGGCTTATCTTCAATTACCACATCATCGCTGTCGTCGTCCTCCTCCTGCAATTCACTCAAAGAGAACACAATTTGTGATTGAGTACTCTACTATTGTTCAAAGAACCATTCCATTTGATACTATCACCTTTTGGGTTTCAAAGAGTTGGCTGTGGGTCTTGAGTTGGAAGAAGAGGTATGAAACGTAACCAAGGAGCATGATGATGCTGCAAGCTCTCGACAAAGCCAGTGCAAGAGCTGTGCTGCCCGCGGTGTGCCCTCCTGACTTGGCCGCATATCGGAACAACAGCAGCAGGCTGTGGCAAAGTGCACCCAAGAGCAGAAGAGCAGTGCTCACATCAGCTTGCTTCTGCATATAAAATTATAAGCAATTAATGGAAAGATAATTGATTAATCAAAGTGAACTGTTGAAAGCAAGTAATTAACCTCTAGAAGCTTACTCGATCAAACAGTTGCTCCAAGTGTAGGTTGGCCAACCCACCAGAGAAGAGAGAGGACCCAAGTACAAGTAAAAGATTGGATAGGATAGATCCAACCAAGGAATATTTCAGGACTTCAATCTTCCCTTTTTGCAAGGCAAAGATAGCAATGATCAGCTCTGTGACATTTCCACATGTTGCATTCAACAGTCCACCCACTGTAGCATCAAGAACATTAACACCTCAAAAATATATACACAAATAAACCTTCATTAATCAAGACAATTATTAAACAAAAACAGAAGTTATATAGGTGCACTGCATTACCTGTAGGACCAGTATAAAATGCAATCTGCCTGCAAAGTCAATTGAGAAACGAATTAAGTTAATTATTTAGAATCAAGATAAAGATTAAGCAATCGAGAAAGAATAACTAAAATACGATGAGTATGAGTGAGCTTATAAATAGTACTCAGTGAGGAAGCTGACTCGCTCGGCAAGTGGGGTAAGACCAAGCAAACTCAAAGCAAACAGCCATTCCTGTTTAGAAAATTCCAAATTATACATTTGATTTCACGTCAACAAAATTAAACAAAGTCGATTATCATTTCTTGTTCAGTTTCAACAAAGCGAAATATGAATCCCAGTGAGGCATTTCGTCAAACAGGTACCACGCAGGCAATAAATCCCTTCCAATATATATATATATATATATATACACACACACACATGCACGTACACGTCCGAAATGGCAGTAGTTGGCGGCAATGGCGAGGGGGACGGCGAGAAAGAGGAAAAAGAGCTTGGTGCCGAGGAAGATCTCCTGCAGGTTGGCGAGCAGGTCCCTGAGCAGCCCGCAGCGCACCTTGGACAGCAGCGTCAGGTCCGACTTCTTCCGCAGCGACGACGACGACATGTTGTGTGCTGTGCGGCCGTGCACCACCTCCTTGATCTCGCTCTCCTTCCCCCGGCCGCGGCCGCCGCCCAATTTAAGGTAATTCCCAGCTTCCAGTGCCGCCATGAATCTCACTATCAATCATTGAAGAAGCGTGACTGCACTCGATCGGTCTATTTATATACGAGAACGCGCACACATAATTATACATGTTTGCTGCCGCGATGAGCATATGGCTGAGTACGCATGCATGATGCATGGCACTAAAACGGCCTGTGAACTGGGACAAAAGACAGAGGCTTCCGGGAAGCTTCGCCGGCTTGTCGTTATAGGCAGTTGTAGTAGTCCCGGAACAGGAAACGCTTGTCCGGTGGTCTCTGCCTCAATTGTGATATAGACACCAACAGACCTCAATTGCGATAAAAGTAAGCTAAAATAAAGTATTAACTCTCGAAATGGTAATTCAAATTTAACTTGATTTTTTTTTATAAGATTTAATTTTGAGTTTGATTTTATTTAAATATTAATAAATTTTTAATTCAAATTTATTAGATTCCGTAAATATTATTTATGAATACTTTATAATTTTTATTTCGATAGAGTTGTTATCAGATTGACAATTTATCTCACGTCCGAAAGAGACTTTATTTCTCTTAAGCCAAAATGCAATCAAATAAGTTTTGATCTCTTCGATGTTCAAATTAAAATTTGAAATTAACAAGTATGAAAGTAAGAAAAATAAATAAATAATACGAAAAGTAAAATTGCAATTAAAGTGAAAAAAAAAACATCTCTCTGTCCTATCGAATACTACTCGTGGATAGAAACATCAATTGCGCTGTGTGTTGTACAGTCCCATAAATTGAAAGGCTGAACGAGTGTCGTATATTATATAAAAGAATATTATTCTATATAATTTAGCTGTAAGTATTTATAGTTTAATCTCTTTTAATTTAAAAATTAAATTAATGATCGAATAATAAATAATAGAAATATTTATAAATACTTATGGATAAATTGTATATGTTACTACCGAGAGACCCAAAGGGAGATACAGAAGTGGATCACATGCACGGAGATAAAATCTGAAAAGAGCATGAGCCTCCATGATCTGAGCGCCTACAAATGGATTAAAGAGAGTGATAAGAGACGTCGGAGATACTTCAACATAGCTACTCTGACGCTTAAATTAGAAGCAAAAAGGAAAAAGGAAGAACGGATTAGGTAAGTAGGCAAGTGGATGGAGAAAAACAGACATTTTTCTTGATGACCTTGTATACCTTTATATAAGGGATGAATCTAATAGCAGAATGTTTTGGGCACCATACTGTCATGACAATAGTATGGGATAGACAAGAGTAAAAAATATTGTCTTTATTAATGCACCCGTTGTGAGAGGACATTCCTTCATAAATATTGTAAGTTACAGGGGCACCATACCTTATTAATATCTACAGAGTAGGTAGGATCCTGTCCTATTCTGGAGTAATGTGCACTGATGTGAATATATATATAGAATGCACTTCCGGAGTAGCCTGATTAAACAAGATGTTCCTACCAAGACATAATAACAGTCTCTTGTCCAAACATAAGAGGGTCTCCTGCCATGCCCTTCCGGAGTAGCCTGATTAAACATGATGTTCCTACCAAGATATAATAACAGTCTCCTGTCCAAACATAAGAGAGTCTCTTGCCGAGACATAATAACGATCTCCTGCCAAGATATAAGAGGATCTCCTACTGAGACATATAATAACGATCTCTTGTTGAGACATAAGAGAATCTCTTATTGAGATAAAATTGTGGTATTATGATTTAGTTAGCTGTTAGTCTGACTAATTATTGGATCTGAAATAGTTCTTATATGTAACAATATAGAATAATAAAAATTATATCATTATTAGATATATATATATATTATATTGGTCGAGCGTGTTATGATTAAATCTAATGGGCAATTTATCAAAAAGAAAAAAAAACTCATGTTGTAAGTGCAGAAAACTCATCTTCTCACAGCCTCTGCAAAAACGCAAAGCTCTTTGCAGCTTTCTTCCGTCCCAGCTCAGTCACTAGGCATGTTGGTTCACGTACGTGGACACGACTCCATGGACCAGGGGCCACTCGCGGTTATCCGCAACCGAAGCGAGAAGCTTCCATGAACCTTCCTCTCTGCCCAAAAATACGATAAGACGCTAAATGAATGAAACTGAACTAGCAAAGTATACGCATAGGAGCACGTCTCCTCGACGTGTATGTACGCTTAGAAAGCGAAAGGACTGCTGCCAAAAACAAGGCCTCCATCGGATCGTTCTGCCGCTTATAGCGGATGGAGAGAGCGGAAGGTGGCAGGAAGTTTCCTGGCGACAAATACGTACGGCGGATGGATGGCGGCACGCTTGCGCCCCACATTTGCATTGCGGCCAAGGTTATAATGATACGAGCGGTAGTCCTTTCTTCAGAAAATTTAATTTTCAGATCGATGCGTTTCTTTCGGCATATATTTTGTGATGTTGCTACTCTGGATTCGAGTATTGGTACCACGGTAGTACTTCATGCCTCCGCAATTCAATTCATTTGTCTGCGAGCTCTGTACAATAGACGGGTCAAGCGGCAATTTCAGTTTAATTTGGCTCCTGAAAATGTGTGATATTATCTCTGGATATCACAAAATAATTGAATTGAATAGCTATAGATCCATGTAAATTATGAATCATATAAATAATCGAATAAATATAATATAATTTATAATTCAAATTATTACGATAATAAATAAATCATCAATGAACTATAACATAAACATAAACATAAAAAAGATTTAAGTACAACGGTATGACCATTGATCTCACTTTATTAATAGATTTAAAGTTTCTATTTTCTGAAGAAGGTAAGTCTTCCGTAGTATTTTGAAGTGATGGTGTTATAAAACTCTCCTTTATAATTATTCCGATAATAAATAAATCATGAATGACGGTGTGACCATTGATCTCACGTTATTAATGGATTTGAAGGTAAGTCTTGTATAGCTGGAGTGATGGCCTTATAAAACTCTCCTTTCTAATCTAATAGAATACAAAAAGACTTTTAAAATTTCAATCTCTACGGAGATCATATTCTATATATAGATATCGTGTCATATTCAATATCGATTCATTATCAATAACAAATTCTACCTATTAAATTTCATGATCAAATATGTCATTTAATTGAGTTCAAACTATGACATAAACATAAAAAAAAATCTAAGTGTAATGGAGTAACTATCGATCTCACATTGTTAATAGATCTAAAATTCCTATAAAAGAAGAAGACAAGTTTTCCAAATAATTTTAGAGTGATGTCGTCATAAAACCCTCCTTTTTAATAGGATACAAGAAGGATATCAAAATTTCAATCTCTATAGAAATTATATTTTATATATAGATATTATGTCAGATCCATTATCAATTCATCATCAATAATAAATTTTATGAATCAAAACTCGTAAATTATTAAATAAATTAATAGTAGGAGGATTAAGATGATAACATATAAAGCATACTGAATTAAGAAATAAAATTCAACAATTGACACAAAAAAAGACTCAAAACAATTTGTTTTATTTTTTTTTGTTTTTCAACGTCAGTTCGTAGACTCCGGCACTCGGCGAGGTCACGGCGAACGAAATCTTGAGATTCTGGGGCTTCTCGGTAATAAATTTACTTCCTCCGAGACTT